>CM035441.1:73066608-73264108 GCA_020310875.1 Ceratopteris richardii | reverse complement strand
GCCCGGATGAGTTAATCCATCTCATGAATCCTTATCTACTATGCTAACAAAAGTCCTCAAGATATAATTCTTTGTGTACCTTGTAACATAATCCTGGTAGGAGATGGTTGAACCACACCCTAAGAGAGAGGATTAAGAAGTAATCCTCAACCATGGCTTTTGGGGCAAGTGGTTAGCCCATCACATTCCTAACCAAGAGGTTGTGAGTTCAATTCCTTACATTGGTATCAGAGCCTAGGAAGTAGGCTTGGGCAAGGTGGAATGATCCAATGGCCTCTCAAAAAGGCGCATGGGCACTCTACCATGTGAAAGGGTAGGAATTGTGGAAGGCGCGCACGTCGGTTTCAAAGATGGACCTAACAAAGATTGAGGTGTATCTCTCAATCCGTAGGTCAGATTGAGGCATGTAATATACCGTTGGAAAGCTCTCGGAACGAACTTTCCAATGAGCTAGCTTGGAAGTGTGAATTCCTTGGGAATCCTTGGGTGGCACTTGATTGAGTGTTCAAGATACCAAGCGTGGGTGAGAACAAGGTTCAAGACTGAGGTTGAGAACAAGGGCTCGAGACACCAAGGTTGCGAACAAGAAGGTTCAAGACACCGAGGTTGAGAGCAAGGGTTCAAGAGACCAAGGTTGCGAACAAGGTTCAAGAAACTATGCGAGGTTGAGGGACATCAATTCAAGGGCACCTAGGGGTTCAAGGGACTGATCACCGAGGCTAGAGGGATACAAGAGTAGATCATTGAGGACAATGATCGACCAAGGGGGGAAGAATGTAACATAATCTTGGTTAGGAATGTGATGGGCTAACCACTTGCCCCAAAAGCCATGGTTGAGGATTACTTCCTAATCCTCTCTCTTAGAGTGTGGTTCAACCATCTCCTACCAGGATTATGTTACATTCTTCCCCCCTTGGTCGATCATTGTCCTCAATGATCTACTCTTGTATCCCTCTAGCCTCGGTGATCAGTCCCTTGAACCCCTAGGTGCCCTTGAATTGATGTCCCTCAACCTCGCATAGTTTCTTGAACCTTGTTCGCAACCTTGGTCTCTTGAACCCTTGCTCTCAACCTCGGTGTCTTGAACCTTCTTGTTCGCAACCTTGGTGTCTCGAGCCCTTGTTCTCAACCTCAGTCTTGAACCTTGTTCTCACCCACGCTTGGTATCTTGAACACTCAATCAAGTGCCACCCAAGGATTCCCAAGGAATTCACACTTCCAAGCTAGCTCATTGGAAAGTTCGTTCCGAGAGCTTTCCAATGTAACATAATCCTGGTAGGAGATGGTTGAACCACACTCTAAGAGAGAGGATTAGGAAGTAATCCTCAACCATGGCTTTTGGGGCAAGTGGTTAGCCCATCACATTCCTAACCAAGAGGTTGTGAGTTCAATTCCTTACATTGGTATCAGAGCCTAGGAAGTAGGCTTGGGCAAGGTGGAATGACCCAATGGCCTCTAAAAAAGGCGCTTGGGCATCCTCTATGTGAAAAGGTAGGAATTGTGGAAGGAGCGCGCGTCGGTTTCAAGGATGGACCTTACAATGATTGGGGTGTATCTCTCAATCCGTAGGTTGGATTGAGGCGTGTAATATACCGTTGGAAAGCTCTCGGAACGAACTTTCCAATGAGCTAGCTTGGAAGTGTGAATTCCTTGGGAATCCTTGGGTGGCACTTGATTGAGTGTTCAAGATACCAAGCATGGGTGAGAACAAGGTTCAAGACTGAGGTTGAGAACAAGGGCTCGAGACACCAAGGTTGCGAACAAGAAGGTTCAAGACACCAAGGTTGAGAGCAAGGGTTCAAGAGACCAAGGTTGCGAACGAGGTTCAAGAAACTGGGCGAGGTTGAGGGACATCAATTCAAGGGCACCTAGGGGTTCAAGGGATTGATCACCGAGGCTAGAGAGATACAAGAGTAGATCATTGAGGACAATGATCGACCAAGGGGGAAAGAATGTAACATAATCCTAGTAGGAGATGGTTGAACTACACCCTAAGAGAGAGGATTAGGAAGTAATCCTCAACCATGGCTTTTGGGGCAAGTGGTTAGCCCATCACATTCCTAACCAAGAGGTTGTGAGTTCAATTCCTTACATTGGTATCAGAGCCTAGGAAGTAGGCTTGGGCAAAGTGGAATGATCCAATGGCCTCTAAAAAAGGCGCTTGGGCATCCTCTATGTGAAAGGGTAGGAATTGTGGAAGGCGCGCGCGTCGGTTTCAAGGATGGACCTTACAATGATTGGGGTGTATCTCTCAATCTGTAGGTCGGATTGAGGCGTATAATATACCGTTGGAAAGCTCTCGGAACGAACTTTCCAATGAGCTAGCTTGGAAGTGTGAATTCCTTGGGAATCATTGGGTGACACTTGATTGAGTGTTCAAGATACCAAGCATGGGTGAGAACAAGGTTCAAGACTGAGGTTGAGAACAAGGGCTCGAGACACCAAGGTTGCGAACAAGAAGGTTCAAGACACCAAGGTTGAGAGCAAGGGTTCAAGAGACCAAGGTTGCGAACAAGGTTCAAGAAACTGTGCAAGGTTGAGGAACATCAATTCAAGGGCACCTAGGGAGTTCAAGGGACTGATCACCGAGGCTAGAGGGATACAAGAGTAGATCATTGAGGACAATGATCGACTAAGGGGGGAAGAATGTAACATAATCCTGGTAGGAGATGGTTGAACCACACCCTAAGAGAGAGGATTAGGAAGTAATCCTCAACCATGGCTTTTGGGGCAAGTGGTTAGCCCATCACATTCCTAACAGTATATTACATGCCTCAATCTGACCTACGGATTGAGAGATACACCTCAATCTTTGTTAGGTCCATCCTTGAAACCGACGTGCGCGCCTTCCACAATTCCTACCCTTTCACATAGAGGATGCCCAAGCGCCTTTTTGAGAGGCCATTGGATCATTCCACCTTGCCCAAGCCTACTTCCTAGGCTCTGATACCAATGTAAGGAATTGAGCTCACAACCTCTTGGTTAGGAATGTGATGGGCTAACCACTTGCCCCAAAAGCCATGGTTGAGGATTACTTCCTAATCCTCTCTCTTAGGGTGTGGTTCAACCATCTCCTACCAGGATTATGTTACATACCTGCTTACTAAAGTTATCCGAATTCAAACTATTATCGGCTTGAACTTAACAATCATAGATCTCATTGCTAATTGTTCCAAATAAGGTATTGGCATGTTCTTAGGAAACCAATGTAGTTGGTCTAATTCCTCATAGATATCTAGATACTCGGTCACATTAACTCTTGTGAATTTTCATTTCTCCCTAATAATTGATTGCACTACCTTAGCCCCTTGTTTCTCAATGATTATGTTCTTGAAGAGGTTCTCCAATTTATGTTCATACACAAGTTTTTTTTTGAGTCTTTATATTCTTGATTATATCTTCTAATTCTATTTCAAATTTTCTCTTTCGTTGAGCAATTCAATCATTTATTTCTTGTGTTAGTGTAACAAGCATCCAAATCTTGCAGTCAAGCAAAACTTGAAAAAAACCTCTTCTCGATTCTTTTTGAAATGTAAATATGATATATAAACTTGAAAAGAATTATTTTTGTGTTTTGATGTATTTGCTAATGCAAAATTGAAACAATTGGAAAGAACAATTTAGATCTTTTCAAAATACAAAAGTGCACACTTGAAGTGCAAATATGCAAAAAAAAAAATGTCTTTGTCCTTTTTGAAATGCAAAGAATTTGAATATTTTTTTACTTTTAAAGATCCAATCATGCAAACAAAATTAAAACAACAGTTTTTGTGATTTAAAGATGCAACTTTATATGCAAATATACATGAAAAATATGTGTGTAATGAATTGAAAGGACTTGAAATAACAATTACCTCAATTTGGCTTGAAGAAGAGGTTGAACAATGAGTGGAAGTGAGTGAAAACTTTGTAATTTTTCTTCGAAATGAATCCTAAACAATGAGACCTATGTGAATGATTCTGTTCAAGTGACAAGTTTGTTTGAAAGAAAGCATGAAGCAATGAGGAAAAGGACTCTCGCAAGCTTCCATGGAGGTGTTAAGATCATAAAGACCAGCCCTCAACACCAAGGATGTCTCACAAAGCCTTTCCCGAGGAATTGTAGCAATGGAGAACGACCTACTGCATCAAATGTGCAAAAGAAATAACATCTGTATGCAAAAGGATTCAAATGCAAATAACAATATCTTCAAATCAACAGATTACCATGATATTTTCATGTTGGGTTCAAATCTAGAAAATTTGCATGGTTGGATGGATCAATTCCAACCTCAAACCTATCCATGGCATTGCACACAGGATGCTTCAAGCATAATCAAATGTGCTATGTTTTAGTGGCAAAAGCATTGTTCATGGAAGAAAAATTAAAAAATCAACTGCTAGCATTTATGTCCCTTGCGTCACGATGCATTGTTGAATTTTGTTGCATCTGCGAAGCGAATTCCCTTGTCAATTCCTTTTGAGGGAATTCAACTAGCTTAGATAGATAATGATTGCAACTAGAATCATCTAAAATGATCAACTATGTTCTGAGAAATAAGTTTAGCAAACCAAAGCTTACCCCAGACTTTTTAGGGACTAACTAGTAGATGACCAGTGAGCAGTTCGAGGATGATTTCTCCCAGACGCATAAATCAAATGCGTTGAAATTTTGATGGCACAAAGTAGACTTATGGATGGTTCCAAGAAGCCAAAGATTATGAAAAATGGTTGAGTATTCACTGAGATATGACTAGAGAAAGTGGACTGTTCTTAGTAGTCATAGCAGAGAAGTAGATAGAGATGTTCAATGAGCTATATGTATTATATGACATGATTGTACAAGGTCATTGGCATAGTAATGAGGCTCAATGATGATGAATTGAGTGAGATATGGTGTAAGCTACTCAAGCTCTACAGATGTCCAAGAAAAAATAAGTTCTAAAATGAGGCACACATTGTCGTGAGATTTACAAAGACTTCTTATAAGAGTTTTCTTCTAAGTTTGAATTTGAATTCAAACTTGGCTCCAACTAAAAAGTGACTCCATTAATTTAGGATTTATTCTCTCAAATGAACTCGTAGATAATGTTCTTCCTAACTCCACGAGATATAGGATTTTACAAGATTCTTCAAAGATTTAATCTTTTACAATAGTAAATGCTCAAGTGCTTACAAGCCAAGGTTCACATGATTCGTCATCAAGTGATAATTTGCACACATTGTCTTCCATGCTAATCCAAATGTGTAGGCTTGATTATTTGCACCAATAGCTCCCCCTCAGGCCAAATATATTGGCTTGCATTGCTTCATCAATCTTCTTGAATATCCTGTAATCCAATCATGGTTTAAACCTGCAAAGTTTAGTACCATCAAGTGCTTTGGTTAACAAATCAGCACATTGCATATTTGTATACATATGCTAGTTGAATCTCTTATCCCAAGAGTTTCTCTCTAACATAGTGATAGTGCACTTCTATATGCTTGATTCTTGCATGATAAATGGAGTTGGCTGCAAGATGCAAAGAACTAGTGTTATCACCAAAGATAATTGGTGAATGAGTGTGAAGTCCCAAATCTGAGTAGAGAAACTTAATCCAAATAGCTTCTTGTGTAGCATTTTCTAATCCCTTGTATTCAGCCTCTCTTGAAGATAGAGCAATAGTTGGTTGCTTCTTAGAAGACCATGAGATGGGTTTATCCCGTGCAAAAGATGAATAGAGAGAAGAACTTCTTCTATCATCCTTACATCCTGCCCAATCTGCATCTGAGTACAACTTTATATCCAAATATGATGTGTATGGGAAGTTAAGACCTTGATTTTGAGTACCTTTGAGATACTTCAAAATTCTTTTAGCTGCGTCCAAGTGAGGTGCTCTAGGTTTATGCATGAATTGACTCAAAACACTTACTCCATAACATATGTCAATCCTTGTTAATGTTGCATAGTTTAGACTCTCAACTATGCTTTGATAACTTGCAATGTCTTCAAGCGTATCACCTTCATGAGCACTCAATTTATGATTAACCTCCATAGGGGGTGTTAGCTACTTTTTCATTCTCCAAGTGGAACTTCTTCAACATGTCCTACACATATTTCCTTTGAGTGATGTAGATTCCAGAGTTAGTGTATACTAACTCAAGTCCAAGAAAATATTTCAGAAACCCTAGGTCACTGATCTTGAACTCTTGCATCATCTGGTTTTTTATTTGCTTGATGCAATTGGAATCACTACCTGTTAGAATGATGTCATCCACATATACACATAAATATATGATTTGTGAATTACTCCTCTTGACAAACAGAGAAGAATCTGCCTTGCTCATCATGAATCCTTGGTCTTGAAGATAGGTTGTTAACATGTGGTTCCATGCCCTAGGTGCCTACTTCAAACCATAAAGAGCTTTCTTTAATTTGCAAACATGGTTTACCTTGCTTGGATCTTCATAGCCAGGAGGTTGAGCCATGTAAACCTCCTATGAAATCCACCCATTGAGAAAAGCATTTTTCACATCTAGTTTGATACATATTCCAATTTCTAGATGTAGCTACACTTACCAATACTATGATGGTTGGCATCTTAGCCACTGGTGAAAAAGTTTCTTCGTAGTCTAATCCATGGGTTTGTGCAAAACCCTTAGCCACAAGCCTAGCTTTGTACCTCTTTATGGATCCATCTGAGTTCCTTTTTTATTTTGCAAATCCATCTAAAACCAATTACCTTCATTGATGCTTTCTTGGGTACTAGCTCCCAAGTGTCATTCTCTTGAAGTGCTTCTATTTCTTCATCCATAGCCTCCTTCCATTTTGCTTTGGTACTTGCTTCTTCATATGAGGAAGGTTCTTCAAGTGATGAATCCTTAGCAAGATAAATAGAATGCTTAGTGACTAATGAAGTATCATACCCAGATCTGATTGGCTTCTTACTCTCTCTTTGTGATCTCCTTAAGGCTTGGTTGGATGACTCAAGTATGTCCTCCAACCTTTTCATCTTGACCTTGCCTTTTGATTTCCATGCTTTAAATGCTTCCAAGTTGATGGTGTCCTCATAATTTGATTTGATGTCTTCAATTGTGCTTGGCTCCTCCTTGGTGAGGCTTGGAAATTCTTCTTCCAAGTCATATGGAAATTTTCTTGCATTCACTTTCAAACCAAGAGTCTTTCTCATCAAAGACATCTCTACTGACCATAAATCCTTTGTTGGATGGATTATAAAACCTGTATCCCTTTTGATTTATATCATATCCTATAAAGATGCATTTCTTTGCCTTAGGATCTAACTTACCTCTGATTTGAGATGGAACATGCAACACAACCAAATATTCTACAATGTTCAACTGATTGTCTCCTACCATGCCATGCCTCATAGGGGGTCATCCCATCAAGGGACTTAGAAGGTTATCTGTTAATAAGATAAGTGGCAGTAGAAACACTCTCTCCCCATAAGTAATTAAGCAACTTCTTTTCATTTAGCATAGATCTAGTTGCTTCCACAATCAATCTGTTCCCCCCTCTCTGCTACTCCATTTTGCTCAGGAGTATATCTAGTAGTGATCTCCCTTTTGATACCTCTGTCCTATAAAAATGCATCAAACTCATTAGAGAAGTACTCACCTCCTCCATCTGGCCTTATCCTCTTTAAACTCTTTCTTGTTTGATTTTCCACAAGTGCAAGATACTTTTTGAAGCAACTGAACACTTCATCCTTATGTTTCATGAAATAAAAGATATTCCACCTATTGAAATAATCAATAAATGACACATAGTACCTTGAGCCTGAAATTGAAGGGTCCTTGCTTGGTCCCCACACATCTATGTGGAAAAGTTCCAAATAATCCTCATGCATATAGCCTTTCTTTGTAAAGGGTAACCTGTGTGATTTACCAAACTGACATGCACCACATTTATAGATCATATGTTGCTTGGATACATTAGTGTTGATTTCGTGACAAAAGCTTGTTCACTAACAAGACTGCGGAAAATTGCCACGACTCAACTAGAACTAAGCTAGAGTGATATTAGAACAACTCTATAATCATCAGTAGCTTAGTAACCTTCTGAAACTGAAAACTTTATAATTGTATTTAGTGAAAAATGAAAATTCACTTTACAGAAAGCTTCGCGTTTCCTTCAAGCTTCAATTCTGAACTTATTTACTTCAGACTTTACACTACTGCGTTTGCTTACAGTTTGATAATCTTTCCATTACTTAACTGTGCCAAAACTATGTTTTGAACTCAGCAAAATTTCACTAGAACTTCACCGGACTGTTACCGGAATGTCACCGTAATCTTACCAGAATCTTACCGGAATCAACTACAATTCTGTTTGTGATTACTTCAAATGATTGTTGATGAAGTAAGGAAGTAATACTCAACTTCCTTCAATAATTGAACTCTTTTTGAAGTTTGAGAAAAAACTTCACCAGTTCAGAATACCTTTTTTACGGTCAGACTTTGTATTGTGTACTTGTCCCATTTCACAAAACTCTTTTGATCAGTTTATAGTTGACACTCCTAACTTCAAGATGAACTATCACTCATGAAAATCTTTACACTGTGCTACGAGATCTAACTCAGAGAAGTGCCGAAAAATGTTTACTGAGAAAAATTGTAACTGTTAACTAACTTTCACAGTAACATGAAATCCCTGAGATTTCTTCACATACAAAGAATGCGCTCAATCTTCCACATGAACATGTGTTTTCTATTAGAGAAGATGTGTACAAAATAGCTTGCCTCACTTTGCTCATAGCTATGGAAAACTCTCCTACTCTGAGTAGTTATTCCTTACCATCTCTCTCAAATGAATACCCGACAATTCAGGTTCTATTATTCATCTCTACATACGCGATCTCTGGCGTCTTCTATATCACTATCCTCAGTTTCTATATGCGCTCTTCTCAACTCTTCTACTCTCACCTATATATTCTGGTTCTATGCTCTCTCTCTTATATATATTTTAATTCTGGAAATTTCTACACCTTATATTACAGGCGTGAATTTGTCCCTTCACTAAGGCTTGGTTTTCTGAATGAATTTGTTTCTACTTCTCTTTGTCTTTCTTCGTCTGTATGTCAAATTTGTGAGTGATTCTTCAACAGCTCCCCCTCAATCACTAATTTGCATTCTCTGATCTTTCATATATTCTTCTTTTCTTTTATATCTGCCATTTCTTTCAATCTGCTTGTCTTTACTCCATCTAAGCTCTTTGTCAGAATATCTGCAATCTGATCTTTTGTAGATGTGTATACTATTTCAATCTCTTTTTCCATTACCTTTTCCATCAGGAAATGATATTGAATCTCTATGTGTTTTGTTCTTGCATGAAATACTGGATTTGCTGCAAGATACAATGAGCTCATATTATCTCCATGTATGATAGGTATACCTTGATCAATACCCATGCTTTTGAACAAGGTCTGCATGCATATCACTTCTTTAGTTGCTTCTACAATTCCTTTATATTCTGCTTCTGTTGACGATAAAGCCACTGTGTGTTGCTTCTTTGAACACCAGCTTACAAGCTTATCGCCTATGTATATCATATACCCATGTGTTGACCTTTTGTCATCTTGACTTCCTGCCCAGTCTGAGTCACTGTATGCTCTCAGTTGTATATCTGACGTAAAACGATAATATAATCCTTCTTTTATAGTTCTTTTGATATATCTAAGAACTCTTTGTCGTGCAACCCAATGTTGATCCTTCGGACAATGCATAAACTGTGAGAGAACTCCCACTGCATAACTGAGATCAGGTCTTGTTAGCATAGCATAAATCAAGCTTCCCACTAACGACTGATACTTCCTCATATCTTTAAACTTTGCACCACCATATTTGCTGAGTTTATGATTTACCTCAAGCGGTGTTGAAGCTTCTCTACAATTCTCCATGTTAAACTTCTTCAGTAAGTTTAGGAGATACCTTTCTTGTGAAACATATACACCATGATCTGTATATGTAACTTCCATTCCAAGAAAATATGATAATTTTCCTAGATCACTGATCTTGAACTCTTTTTCAAGCAGTCTCTTTACCTCTTTAATTCCTTCATCTGAGGTTCCTGTGATTACTATGTCATCTACATAAATACAAATGTAGATCATACCTTCATCTGTTCTCTTAACGAGTAGACTTGCATCAGCCTTCGAACTTTGGTATCCAAGGTCATTGAGATACTTCACAAGTCTGTAATTCCAAGCTCTTGGAGCTTGCTTCAATCCATAGAGAGCTCTTCTTAATCTGCAAACATGATCTGGGTAACTGGAACTTACAAACCCTTCAGGTTGTTCCATGTAAACTTCATCTGATATGTATCCATTTAAAAATGCACTCTTTATATCCAACTGACTTAGCTTCCATCTTTTTGATGATGCTATAGCAATCAATGTCCTTATGGTTGACATCTTTGCCACTGGACTAAACATCTCATCATAATCTATGCCATGCGTCTGAGCATAGCCTTTGAGCACCAGTCTAGCTTTGTATCTGGCTATCCTTCCATCTGCAAGTTTCTTAACTTTGTAAACCCATTTATTTCCAATCACTTTCTTACCATTTGGTTTTGGAACAAGTTCCCAAGTCTTGTTCTCTTCCAGCGCATTGAACTCCTCCTTCATTGCTTCTTCCCATTGTTTCTTACCTTTTGCTTCACTGTAATTATGAGGTTCTTCATCTTCCTTTACTAAGTAAGCATAGTTTTTCTGAGTCAAATAAGAAGTGTCATAGGAATACCTTGTTGGTTGTTTCCTTACTCTGTTTGACCTTCTTAGCTCATATTCTTCATGTGTATCTGAATGCTCATCTTCATCAAATCTTGGTTCATCTTCATTTCTCATACCTGATCCAATCCTGGACGTACTTGCCTGCATATGATCTTCATCTCCATTCACCTGCATATGTGATTTTCCTTTTTCTTTTCTTCTTATCTCTTCTTCAAGTGTTTCAACACTATGCTCTTTATCTGTATACCAGCTCTTTCCTTCATCAAATGTCACGTCTCTGGAAACAGTAAACTGTTTGGTTAGAGGACTCCATAACCTATAACCCATCTGTTTTTCATCATATCCGATGAACACGTATTTTTCAGCTTTTGGTTCAAGCTTATGTCTGAGTTGTGATGGTACATAAGCATAAGCAACTGATCCAAACACTTTACAATGATCAAGTGTTGGTTTCTTGCCCCACCAAGCTTCACAAGGGGCCATCCCATTCAAAGTTGTACATGGTAATCTATTTACCAGATATGTAGCTGTATTTACAGCCTCAGCCCAAAGATAATTTGGACAATTCTTCTCCTCTAGCATTGCTCTTGCAAACTCAATTAGAGTTCGGTTTCTTCTTTCTGCTACTCCATTTTGTTGTAGTGTATACCTGCAAGTTATTTCTCTTTTGATACCTACATTCCACAGATAATCATTGAATTCTCGAGAAAAATATTCTCCTCCTCCATCAGACCTTAGTCTTTTGAGTTTCTGTCCTGTAAGTCTTTCAGCATATGCATGAAAATGCCTGAAAGCTTCAAATACTTCTGACTTCTCTTTCAAAACATAAAGAGTTATCCATCTTGTTGCATCATCAATAAAAAGAACATAATACCTTGAGCCGCTGATAGATCCTTCTTTTGTTGGTCCCCATACATCTGTATGTATGAGCTCTAACACACCATCATGTTTGTATCCTTTCTTCTGAAATGGTAACCTGTGGGCTTTTCCCATCTGACAAGCTTCGCAGTTGTGAATCATATGTTGATTCTTCATATTTTGATTCCTATTTCATTAAAATGTCCTAACCTCTTATGCCAGAGGTCTAATTCTGTGAATACCTCATCACCATGTGTGATCAAGGCTTGACCAACATTCCCTTATACTTTCAGAGTAAAAAGTATACCTTCCTTTTTACCATGGACAATCTGATTGTATCCATTCTCTGGATCTTCAACAAATACTCCTTCATTTGTAAACCTAACTTGAAAACCTTTTTCTACTATCTGACCCACGCTGATCAGATTTTTCGGGATTGTTGGAACATACAAAACATTCGTTAGTAGGTCAGCTCCATTCTTACACTTTACCTTTCCAATTGACCTTACATTCTGTTTTGTGTAATCACCTATCTGTATTGTATGATTTGAAATACCTCCTTCAAGTTCTGATAACAATTCTATATTTCCTGACAAATGATTTGAACAACCAGATTCAATATAGAATACCTTGAGGTCTTCATTTTCTGACACACTTCTCAAGTTCATCATCAACGTTGTATGATCATCATTCTGCGTATCATTCACATAGTTGTAGTAGGTAGTGTTGTGACACTGATTCTGTCCCCAACTTCTTGTTCCACCTCTACCATATCTACCTCTTTGGCTTTGTCTACCTCTTTGATATCTTTCGCTTCTGCCTCTACTGTTATTGTTCTGATTCTGACTTGATCCTTGAGAATTATGTCAGCAATCATAAGCCAAATGATTGCTTAATCCGAGATCCAACAAGTCTTCTTGTTGTTAGTCTGATTACCTCTTCCTTTACCTCTTTTTCTGAGGTTACCTCTTCCTCTTGCATAATTTGCTTGACCAGTCACTTCTTCTTCATCTTTTTCTTTATCTTTATCACCTTTCTTCTTATTCTTTGCATACATAGCCGAACTATGTCCTTTATCTCCATCTATCTTCAAATCTTGCTCAAACGTTAACATTTAGTCCAAGCAATTGATTTAAATCTGGTACAAAATGATTTAAAGACATTTCAGTTGAGAGTACGAAAGGTTTCCACCTTTCATCTCCTCTCAAACCTGCAAGCACTTGCGCTATTAACCTGTGGTCTTCGATTTTAATCGATCCAAGATTGTCCGCCAAGTCTTTCATCTTAGTGACATAATCACTAATGCTTTGACTTTGCTTTTTCTTGAACATTGTAAACTCTGACCATAAGCTAGCCTTTATAGCTTTTGTCGTATTTTGGAAATGATCTTCCAAAGCACTCCATATATCTTCTGCTTTCTCCAAACCTCTAATATGCGGTAGTAGATGATTGTAATGGTATTGTAGATATAAGCTCTTGTCGTTGCATCTTTCTTCTGCCACAGCTTCAAGGCTTCTAACTCTTCTTTCTTCGATTGACTGTCGTCTTCAAAAGTCGGCTTCTTTTCTTCTCCTGTCACATATATCATTAAGTCCTTACTCATAAGTAAGGCTTCCATGCGCATTACCCATGCGGGATAATTATCTCTGTCCAATTTGCCAATAGAGATATGATCTGCCATAATCTTCTTGTTTCTATTACTTCCGGTGAGTGTAATGGTAAAAGGTTTTACCTTTTACAAACCTTTACCTTTGAGAATTTCTTTAGAACATTTCTTGACGCCGTTTGTTGTTGATCACTTCAGCTTTCACTTTTCTTGTGAAAGTTCTTTGAATTCTCTTGTATCTTTACTTCCGTTTCTACTTCTGAGAAACCTTTTCTGCTCTTCAGAACCTTTCTGCTCTGATACCACTTGTTGATTTCGTGACAAAAGCTTGTTCACTAACAAGACTGTGGAAAATTGCCACGACTCAACTAGAACTAAGCTAGAGTGATATTAGAACACCTCTATAATCACCAGTAGCTTAGTAACCTTCTGAAACTAAAAACTTTATAACTGTATTTAGTGAAAACTAAAAATTCACTTTACAAAAAGCTTCGCGTTTCCTTCAAGCTTCAATTCTGAACTTATTACTTCAGAATTTACACTGTTGTGTTTGCTTATAGTTTGATAATCTTTACGTTACTTAACTGTGCCAAAACTATGTTTTGAACTCACCAAAATTTCATTGGAACTTCACCGGACTGTTATCGGAATGTCACCGTAATCTTACCGGAATCAACTGCAATTTTGTTTGTGCTTACTTCAAATGATTGTTGATGAAGTAAGGAAGTAATACCTGAGCTTCCTTCAGTATTTGAACTCTTTCTGAAGTTTGAGAAAAAACTTCACCAGTTTAGAATACATTTTTTTACGGTCAGACTTTGTATTGTGTACTTGTCCCGTTTCACAAAACTCTTTTGATCAGTTTATAGTTGACACTCCTAACTTCAAGATGAGCTATCACTCATGAAAATCTTTACACTGTGCTACGAGATCTAACTCAGAGAAGTACCGGAAAATGTTTACTGAGAAAAACTATAACTATTAACTAACTTTCAAGGTAACATGAAATCACTCAGATTTCTTCACATACGAAGAATGCGCTCAATCTTCCACATGAACATGTGTTTTCTATTAGAGAAGATGTGTACAAAATAGCTTGGCCTCACTTTTCTCATAGCTATGGAAAACTCTCCTACTCTGAGTAGTTATTCCTTACCATCTCTCTCAGATGAATACCCGACAATTCAGGTTCTATTATTCATCTCTACATACGCGATCTCTGGCGTCTTCTATATCACTATCCTCAGTTTCTATATGCGCTCTTCTCAACTCTTCTACTCTCACCTATATATTCCGGTTCTATGCTCTCTCTCTTATATACATTTTGATCCGAGATTCAAAACTCATAATTCTGGAAGTTTCTACACCTTATATTACAGGCGTGAATTTGTCCCTTCACTAAGGCTTGGTTTTCTGAATGACTTTGTTTCTGCTTCTCTTTGTCTTTCTTCATCTGTATGTCAAATTTGTGAGTGATTCTTCAACAATTAGGTATCCCAAGTACACATTGATCTCTACATATCTGCTTCAATGTTCTCTTACCAATGTGTCCTAATCTTTTGTGCCGTATCTCTAACTCAGACAAGGTTTGATCCTTATAATTATAAAGTGCAATGTTTCTAGTGTCCTCAAGCTCAAATGTAAACAATCTACCTGTTTTTTCTCCCTTTGCAATTCTCCTAAATCCATGTTGGGGGTCCTCCATAAAGGCTCCAAATTTATTGAACCTAACCTGCAAACCCTTTCCGCTATCTGTCCAACACTCATCAAATTCTTTGTGATAGTAGGTACATAAAGAACTCTGGTCAATAGATTCGTATTCCCATCAGAAGTTTGATACTTCCTACCTTGACAACTGAGTGCTTGGTATCATCACATGTCTGCACTTGGTGCTTTCCCTTGGGCTCTTCAAGATTAGAAAGGAGAGCTACATTGCCTGCTACATGGTTTGAACAACCTGAGTCAATATAGAAGAGGTGCTCATCATTCATACCTTGTTTTGAAGTCATGTTCATAATGAGAAGAGAATCCTCTTGATCCTCTGTATAGTTGTTGAAGTCTTTTCTTGATTTGTATCCTCCTTGATAATTGTTGTTGTAGCCATGGTTGTAACCTTGACTATGATTGAATCTTCCTCTTGATTGTGAGTAGCCACCTCTTTGGAATCCTCTTCCTCTCTGGTTCTTGAAGTTCATATAGCACTCATCTGTTGTGTGATTAGAGAGTCCACATATATTTCATGGGGAAGCGTTAAAAGGTTTCCCCCTACCTTGCTTACCTCCTCTGCCCATTCCTCTCGAATTCGTATCTCTCCCTACATAGTTAGCTTGAGAAGTAGTACCTTCATCTTCAACTTTCTTGCTCTTTCCTTTATCCTTAGACTTTCCTTTATCTGTATAGAGGGTTGTGTACTTGAGCCACAATGACTCAAGGACTTGTACCAATGAGACTATACCTCGATTGCAATACAAGTGCATATAGTGGAGTTCTTTTCACACATTTAATTATCAATCCTAAGGAGTGACTTACCAAGTGTATGATGACATGTGCACACGTGATAGAAAATGAAGTGAGTTAGCTATTCAAGCATGAGAAAGGACTAATACTACCCACACCTACTGAAAAACTGGAAGTGTTGCCGCAAGCCTCTTTTCAGCAGTTTTGGTTTTTAGAGGTTTTCTCCCAGCCCAGAACTCCGAACATAGTCAATAGGGTATTCGTTTCGAAGCTCTCGACGAGACGAATCCAACGGTGGTGGTTTCACTCAATTCTGACCACTCTGCTGCAAGTTATGGCAGAAACAGTGAATTACGGGAACTACTAACACCCGCGTTTTTGCTTCTCCTAGCTTACGCACGCACTACAGCCACTCAAAACAAGGGGGAAGGGGTAGACAACAGTCCTACACTTGCATTTCAAGCATCACACACACATACATGAGCAAAATGAAGACCAAAATCAGCAAGGAAGAGGCAAACTCGAAATTTCAGAAGTGCTCTTCTTCACAATGACCAGAAGTCCTTTACAATGAGTCACTTTTGACTTATATACTAGTGCCCTAAATTTGGTCCTTTCACACAAGAGACCGGCACTTTATTCACTAAAATGCTAACTTCCTACTATTGTACATGGGTAATTCACTAATCTTCTGTGGGGGTGCATCTAGAGGACTCCTCTAGTGCATTTACAATGGAAAATATATACAAGAGTGGTTATGATACAAAAGTTGTGTGTCCAAATCGGAAAAATTTTGGGGCCCGTCTTTTTTCTCTGCTTTTTGCGCTCTTTAGCTCTGCAACACTCTCCCCCTCTTCGTCTCTGTCGTCCCTTGACAGACTTTGCTTCGCGAACGCGTCCCTTGGGCTGTGTTGCCTGATTCTTGATCTTTCTTTTCTCCGCACGCTCCCCTTGGTCAGTATTGTCTGCAGTTAAACAGACATGCAGATTCGATGGCCTTCTTGATTCAAGCTCTACTACTCGAGAGCCTGATGTAGTTGTCTTGCCTGTTGACTTGGGTTGCCACGCACGCCATCAGTGACTAGGAATGTGCTATTCTTAGTCACCCTCTTCAACTTTTCAGCCTCTACCCCTTTCTTACTTTTGGTCCTACTCTGATGTTTGAAAAGTCCATGACTCGGGACCCTGGGGTTTAGCTTTGTAGCCTTTGTAGCCTGGTGCGTGCCCCTGCGGGGCTCTGTGCAGAGATATGTTCTTTTTCTCTTCTTAATGAATAGTTTTGGACTTTGATTTTCTTCTTCTTTTCTTCTTGCTTGATTGTCCCTCTACACGTCCCTCCTCCTGAACTCTGTCGTCCTCGACAGGCTTTCTGAGGCGACGCGTGTATGTTTGAATGGCGGTTTGCTCTCGTTGGTTCAGCAGATTTGCATGACATATCATGAATTCTTTCCATTGCTTTGACTTCACTCCGTCTTCTGGTGCCTGTCGGTGATCAGCGAAGAAGCTTGTTTCATAGGCCACCAGCCTCGCATTTAAATTTGAAGTCATTTTTACAAAAATTTCCGAATCTATTTCAAAGAAGCCGGTAAAGAAGGCTTCTTCGAAAGTCTGCATATATGTTGATGGCAAAAACATAAGGCGGGAATAGTATGCCATAATGGTGAGTCGGCTCGGAATGGTTGATAAATCAAAAATGAGGGCTTCCGACCCTTGTGTAATGCCAATGAAATTCAAAAATGTGTACTTCGCATGCTGGAAAACCTTTAACACTGTAATGAGCATGCTAAATATTTTATTTGTCATCTTGACTGCTAAGTCCGGTACTGTGGCATATTTGGCAATCCAGAATTCCATTGTCTTTACCATATATTCTTCAGTGGGTAGATAATTATGTGGCGGACTAGGTAGTAATGGGTAATTTAGCCACTGATTATTGATGGAGCCTTGACGCTGTGCTTCCCAAAATTGCGTCCAAGAGCGTCTACGGGGTACAGGACAAAATGATGGATTTACCTGAAGCGCATATGGTGATGCTTCCCACTGTACCCGCAAAGTCGGATTCTTCTCCAAAATTTTCCTTCGCCATATGGGATCCGCCTTCTCAAATTCCTCTTGAGTATACTTGAAAGTGTCATGCTGGAATTGAAGGTTGTGGTCCGGATCTTTATTCGTGGTAGTTTTTATATATATGCGCGTCTGTTCTTTAAGTAGACCATATGGTACATTGAAGGGCTTCAAAATTTGATCTAGCTGTTTATTGTCTATTCGAGCTTCTTTCATTATTTGTATTATTTGATCTTCAAAATCAGCAGTGAGCTGGGACACCAGTAGTGCCCTTTCTGGTCTGCTCAATTCTGCAATGTCGCGTGTGTTAGGTTCTAGTGGAACCTCCTTTTCCGCCCTTATTGGAGAATGATACAAGGGAGGAGAGAGAGGACGTACCTCTTCCTCCACAGTAGCCGTGGTTTCTGGAGGAACTACTGGTGTCCCTTGTTTCTCTTTTAGCTCAATCTGCTCCTGCAGCCGTTTAATGATGTCGTCTTTATTCTTGAGCTCCTCTTCAGCCTTGGTAAGTTTTTCTTGATGTTTGATTAATTCCTGTGCTACGATATGCATGTGATCTGTGTCTTCCTTGCACTGTCGGAAATAATCTTTCTCGGCTTTTTTCCATTTCTTTCGTAGAGCTGCAGTATCATTCATATATTTCTGTTCCCATTCCGCAATTGTCTCTTGCTCCTGTTTGAGCTGATCCGCCATCTTGGTCAACTTTGCTTCCATGTCTTTTATGTCCTCATTTGTTTTGTCAAGATCTGTCGATGGTTGATCACTGAGGAGAGCTGTCATTAGCTCTTTGTTTCTGTCCCTGAGTTGGTCTGCTTCTTCCATGCTCACCTTGAGCTGCGACTCGAGTACTTTGCTACGAGTCTGTATTCTTGTTTTCTCTTTCTCCGTTACTTCCAATTTCTTCGTCAGCTCCAACACTTGTTCTTTCAGGTGGGCATTCTCCTTTTCTAATGTTTTGCATTGTGTTTTGGTTGTTTTGATCTTCTCCTTTTCCTTCAACACCTGAGCTTCTACTTTAGATAACGTCTTTGCCAAATGCATACCTTCTTTCTGAAGCTTTTGTTTGTCGAGCATGGCCTGGTCGTAATCCTCATCAGCATCAAGCATCAGTTGTTGAGTGTCGAGTGCCGTGCGGATCATATCCTGCACCACCGGCTTGAGCTGAGCTATATCTACATTCAACCATGTCTTTGTTATGTCCGGTGTTTCTCTTGTTTGTACATCTTGCCCCTGTGCTACATGGATCAATTCTTTGTGTGGTTGTCGGACCTGTAGTTGTATATTAACTTCTGCTTCATTTTCGACCGTTTTACGAACTTTCGTGGCACTCCCTTGAAATGTTACATCCAGAGGGGACGGTTCTGCCACAACCCTTAGTGGTGTGAAGGGTTCTTCGTCTTCTTTTTCTTCTTCTTGAGGCTTGTCCTCAGATATCATTGTATGCATCTCATTATTAGGTTTGTCCTCCTTTGTGTTGGTGATGTAGGCGTCCTTCTCTTGCATAGTGTTTTGTCCTTCTTCTTCTGCATTCTCTGTGATTGGATTCTGTTCTGCCAGCGATGATTGATCTTTGTCTTTGTTGTCAGCTTGGGCTTCGTCATAATTGACTTCATTTAATTCGGCCCACTGGCCATCATCTTTTGATTCACTTTTAATATCTACATCCAATAATGATGTAGTTTGCTTCTCTTGGGCGTCGGATCCTGAACTTGAATTGTCTAGCCCAATCTCCCGATATCGGTGTACCTTAGTAAGTTTTCTTTTGGGTTTTTGAACTGTTGCAGCCTGTTGATAATGGTGACCTTGCACTGGTAGATTGATTTGCCCTTCTGTATACTTGTGAGTGTCCTCCAGTGCTTGAGTTAAATCTTCTTCCGTAATTTTCCTGGGTCCTTGACTGGTGGTGGTAGGCAGCACATGTACTCTCTTTGGTTGTGGTGCCTCTTCTTCTTTCTGCAGAACTTCTCTAGGCCGCTTTGTACCTCTCATGGTTCCTCTCATCCGCGGTTGCGAACTTGTTTCTGTTTCTTCTGCTTGTTTACTCCCTTTCTTCTGTTTTGGTACTGTAGCACTCTTGACATATTGAGCCAGCTCCATTGAGGATGGCATCTCCCTCAAGTACTCTCGCATGCCCAATGCATGGTAAATCATGACTGTGAGGGCAGTGGTTCCATTAAGGAATTTTTTATTTTCCCATTTCTTCTTGGCCTCGAACAATCTTTCTTGCACATATGGGGTAAGATTTACCTGATTACCAATTTGTTTTATGGCATGAGACAACAATTGGACAATAATTTTTTGAGGGGCCGTGTATCTGTTCATGCTCGGGAAGCAGAAGTGTTGATGAATCAACCTGACTTCGTCTTCAATATCCACTCTATTAATGTCAACAAAGGTTCTAGTATTTGCTCCACGAATTTCTTCTTTGGCCGTGTTGACACCATCTTTCTCCCATTCAAAAGCTTCTTTGATTAAGTCGTGGGAGAACTGAATGACTACCCATTCGCCATTCTTATCCATCACATTGGCTTCTGGCACCAATGGATCATGCAGTGCCGGTCTCAAAGTGTTCATGACTTGCGTGCAGCGTTGGAAATCCGGCTTGTAGATCGGTAGCTCAAAATACCTGTGAATGCCTGCTTTCTTCATGACATCGATGGTAGATGGCATTCCATGCAGAATCTTGAAGTCCTGGGACATGATCGGAAAGTGGTGATCCGTGTCCATGATCTTTATGTTGGCCAAGAAAAGATACTCTTCCACTGGCTGCTCATCTCTGAACCAGTGGCCTTTAGCCTTCGTAAGACATTGGGGAGGAAATTCCTGGACCTCCTCTTGGATTGTAGCTTCAGAGTCTTCAGAAGCCATCTGCACTTAATATAGAGCATGAATTAGTATCCATGTTTTCAGAAATCCTCCGCCATGTGTTGATTCATAATTTGATATTGCTCCGAGTGCATGGTGCCGTCCCTTTCCCGTGGGTGTAAGAAGGGTAATACCTGAGTTTTTCATATATTTTTATATTTGTTTTGCTGAAAGGAAAACATAAAAGTCAGTCCAAAGCCGAAGCGTAGTTTATGTACATAGTATGTCCATTCCTAACAGTCTAAAGCTAAGAGCTAGTCTCACTTGGAGACCGTGCACCACTAATTTGATAATGTACATCCTGTGCCGAATGCTTGGCCTTGTAATGTGGCCCCATCATGCATACTTTGGGTGCATCAGACACAACATGAGTGCAATTGGGTGCTTTTTCTCCTCGATCATTTGCTCCTTTTGGTAGCTTTGGTTTCCAGATCCATTTTGAGAACACTAAGAGAGGTCGCTGGGTTTTCTCTATTCGTGCAGCTGTTCGTTTCCCATTTGCCTTATCCCTTGTCCGATTGAATCTGACCTTTCTTTGCGATCTTTTCTGATGATTCATTTGTGTTGTTGACTTTTGCCTCGTCTGCTGTGGTGTTTCCTCTTTGGTCTTCACATTCTGTTTAGCTGCTTGTATGACTTTTTTGGGAATCCATATCTGATGTCGAGATCTTTGAGCTTCAAGCAGGGGCTTGGCAATCCATACTTGTACTGGTTCTCTTCGTTTGCAGTTCTTTGTAGCTGATTTGGTGATGTCCGTTTCCTTCTTCAAAGCGCTTGTAGACATTTTTTGACTCTGTACCTGATCCTTTCGTACCCACATATATTTGGATGGTGGTCTGTTCGAGTATCTGCTTGTGGGTTTCCAATAGTTCGATCTTTGGATACTTTGAGCCCGTTTAGGAGAGGGCGTCTCCTCGATGGTTGGCTGATCCTCATTCACTTCGGGTCTCTTCGACGCTATAGGGGATGTCGGAATGATTAAAGTTTCAGTTTCTATGCATTTGCTTTCTGAGGGTTGAGCACAGTCGCAACTATCTTTCGTTGCTTCTTGAACTTCCTCTGATCTTGGTATTGACATGGTTTGGTTACATGGTTTCTCTTCGAGCAAGCTGAAAACCTCCTTATGCCCTATCGTGGCTGAAATATATCCTTGAGCCAGGTGGATACATGCTTCTGTTTCAATGATCCAGTCTTGTCCTAGAATGAAGTCTTCCATTAAATCGTTATCCTCACATACTAGGACTCTTTGTTCCATGGAGGAATTTCCTATGTGGAGGGACACATTAGTTGTTCCAATACAGTCTAGGGTGTGACCTCCAATTCCTATTAGTTTGGCTTTTGTGGGATTCAATTCCAATTGCAATTCGTTCACTATCCTCCTTCGCATGCAGCTAAGGCCTGCTCCCGAGTCTATCAATGCGTCTATCAATTTATACTCCGTCTGACCAATCCCTAGGTTTAGGTAAGGTTGTGTTTTACATATACCCGTGGCGTCACCCTTTTTGACCTGGTAGTTTGCCATAGGGATGGGCCCTTCGCCTTGGAGATAACGTTCATCTCTTTGCCTGATCCACTCCTTGCGTTTTCTAATGCGTTCTAGTGCTTCTTGTCGGGCTTCCTCTCGAATTCGTTCTTCTTCCGTCTTCCTACTTTGAGCTCCCAACAGTCTTGCTAGTATTTCATCGGTCAGAGGCTCCATGAATCGTTTCACTCGGCATCCACTGATGTAATTGGGGAGAATGTCTCCGTCTAGTGTGGCGAGATTGACTGCACCACTAGTAGAGATTCGATTTATAATCATAGGTCCATATCCGCGTTTTTGGAGCTTCTTTGCATGCTGTTTGAGGGTGTATACTAGGACTAAATCGCCTTCTTTCAATCCCTTGTCTTTTATATGTGCATCGTAATAAGCCTTTTGTCTCCGTTTGGCGGCATAAATGCCCGCTACCGCTTGCAATCTAGTCTCGTGCAGCTTTTCAATTTGATCTAATTGCTGAGATAATTCATGACCGTTCCACTCATATTGCTGGGCCACTTTTAATGTAGGCACTAAGAAGTCAATTGGCAAAATTGCATTCTGCCCATACACTAGGTTGAAAGGTGTAGTTCCAATGGCCGTTTTATATGCCACTCGGAAGGCCCAAATTGCGTGATGCAATTGTTTGTCCCAATCTGACCTTCCATTATTGACAATCTTTGTCAAAACAGTACATAGTACTTTGTTGGAACTTTCAGCCTGTCCGTTGGCTTGAGGATGGTATGGGGCTGATTTTTTGTGGATCACTAGAAATTCCTTCATTAGCGATTCAATGACTTCGTTTAGGAAATGAGTTCCTCGATCACTCACTATCTCGATCGGTAGTCCAAATCGTGTGAAAATGTGTTCAAAGAGAAATTTTGCTGTGGTTTGAGCATCATTTTTTCGAGTGGCTTTTGCTTCTACCCACTTTGTCAAGTAGTCGGTGGCTACTATGATGTATTCCGCATGTGATCCTTTCGCAGGTGGGTTGATAGGTCCTATGAAGTCAATTCCCCACTTGGTGAATGCTCTCGCACAAACCATGGGTCTTAAAGGCATGTCATCTCTTCTAATGGGATATTTTGCTCTCTGGCACGTTTCGCAGCTTCTCACATATGTCTCTGCGTCCATATGTAGAGTTGGCCACCACAAGCCTGCAAAGAGAATCATCTTGACCGTTCTATCTGCTGAAAAATGTCCTCCCGCAGCTCCTGCATGTGCCATTTCTAATATGGGAAGATATTCTCCTTCATGCACGCATAATCTGAGTTGATTGTCTTTTCCTCTTCGAAACAGTTGTTTCCCCATTATCACATAATCCTTGCTCATTTCTTCTAAGGATCGCTTTCTTGCTAGACTAGCTCCTATTTCGTGCTCTTTCGTTTTGAGGAATTGCACTAATGATTTACTCCAATTAGGCGCTATGGTAGAAAAAGGTAAGGACACGTGATCCTCTGAGCTAAATTCTTTGCATTCCACACAATTACTTACATGCTCGTGAACGTCCTTGGACATATCAGGCCAATATACGCCTAACCTTTTTAATTCTCGTATTGTTCCATGCATTCCTTGATGGGTTTTCCACTTGTTCACATGTGCTTGGTTGATCAGTTGTTTTTGTTCATCCTCCTCTACACATCTCAATAAAACTCCGTTAGGTTCCTTATAATATACGCTTCCAGCAACAATGTGTAAATTCCTTGTTTGAAGAATTTCTTTTTTGCTATTTCTGTTGATTGGATGTTGAGGGCCATGCGTAAGTATAGGGGTCAATTTTTCGGCCCACTTCGGACATACTTCTAGATTAAATAGATAAGCATCTGGTAAATCATCAGGTACTCCGCTAGGTGGCTCTCCGTGTTTTAACCTAGAAAGGTGGTCTGCTCTCACGTGTGTGTTTCCTTTTTTGACTACTACCTCAAAGTCAAACTCCATTAGTAACAAGAACCATCGTACCAATCTCCCTGTGTTGCAAGGCTTATTGACTAGATACAACAAGGCTTGATGGTCTATGAAGAATTTGAACTTGTTGGCTAAGAGGTAATGTCTAAACTTCTTCACTGCGTAGACCATTCCTAAGCCCTCTCTTTCAGTAGTCGTGTAATTTCTCTCTGCTTGGTTTAATTGTCTACTCGCGTAAGCGATTGGATGATCAAGCTTTCCTTCATCGGCCGGTTGAGCAAGGATACATCCAATTGCATAGTTCGAAGCATCAACATGAATATGAAAAGGCTTACTCCAGTTGGGTGATTTTAGAATTGGGGCTGTACTCAGCCTCTTTTTAAGCTCGTTGAAGGCCTTCTCACACTCGTCTGTCCAAGTGAACTGAGTCAATAGACCGTATAGGGGCTTAGCTATTATGGCATACATGTGAATAAACCTACGGTAATATCCACAATGTCCCATAAAGGCTTGCACTTCCTTCGCATTCTTGGGTCTGGGTAGCTCTAGGATAACTTTAATCTTTTCTTCGTCCGTGGAGATTCCATTCTTTGAAACAATGTGTCCTAGGATTTTTCCTTGTCGCACCATGAAGACACATTTCTCAGGGTTCAAACAAACTCTATACTGCCTACATTTATTGAATATCTTTCTCAGTTCTGGTATATGGTCTGGTCGTCGATTTGAATAAGTACACAGATCATCTACGTACACTTCCATACTTTTTCTCAGAAATTCTTTGAATACATGACACATCAGTCGTTGGAAGGTGGCTGGCGCATTAGTGAGCCCGAAAGGCATCACTCTAAATGCATAGATTCCCCATTCAGTCGCGAATGCGGTCTTATGCTGGTCCTCAGTTGCGATAGCTACTTGGTTGTAACCAGAGAATCCATCCAAGAAGCTATAGACTTCCTTGCCGGCAACTCTTTCCAAAAGATGGTCTGTGATGGGTAAAGGGAAACTATCTCGTATAGTTGCTGCATTTACTTTTTTCAAGTTGATACACACCCTTAGCTTTCCGTTTTTCTTGGGCACTACTACTAATGGCGATACCCATTCTGTGTGTTCTATCTCGTATATGAACCCTGCCGCTAGTAATTTGTCAATTTCTTCCTTGATTTTCGCAGCGTAAACTTCGTTATATGTGTAAGGGCGTTGTTTAGAAGGTTTTGCATCTGCTGTCATGGGAATTCGATGAGCGCATATGCTAGGTTCTACACCCTTAAGGTCTTTGTACGTCCAAGCAAATACATCTCGATATTCTCGGATGAGGTGTATGAGTTCCTCTTCTTCCTCTTCAGATACGTCTTTACCAATATACATGCACCTTTCTTCTCCTTCTTCCACCGTCACAATAATTTTTTTTGTTTGTTCTTTGTTGTCATACGCCTCTCCTTCTCGTGCTTCTCGTTTAGGCATTTGAGTTGCTATTTTCCTTTCTTCCACTTCGTATCTTTTAAAATGTTCTGGAACTTCGAAGTGGTCTGGTTCAGGTTCCACTTTACTTGTGTCCTCTCTATGCTCGTGTATTCTTGGGATGGTGTCAATTGCTAAGACTTTTGTCGGTCTTTCTTTTGATTCCTTTTGCATGATTTCTAAATACTGTTCTTCAGAGTCAAACTCCTGTTCCATTTCTATGCTTTCGTACTCTTCTTTCCACTCTTCTTCTACAATTTCTCCTGCTTCTACTTCTTGAAGGACAACCATGTAGAGGTTCGCATCATATCCTTCCTCGTCTATACAGTCGTTCATCGTCAAGACTTCCTCATTCACACAAACGTCTAATGTGGCTAGGATTTCCATCCAGCCATGTGGTTCGAAGAGTTCATCTAAAAAAATTTGAGGTATATAGTCGGGGTCTTCTATTGATCGATAATTAGGGTGTCCTATGGGCCACATTTGTTTTTTACACTCCTCCTTCTTGGCTTCTTTGCACATCCACAACTGGGCATCCTCGTGCATCCAAGATTGGTCACTTGATCCAGCACTGTGAATGGATAGGTCATCTTCTTCTTTGTGGACTGGATTCCATTGTAATGGAGGGACATCCCTATAAGCGAATGTGTGCAGATTTATCTTGGTAGTGTTTCCTTGATGTTGGAGATATAATGAATCTTTGCCCCAATCTTGTACTACTCGCATCTGTCGCATGAATGGTCGTCCCAATATCATTTCATAATTGTTTGCTTTTTCGAACTTACATATGGCCAATGTGTGTTCAAATTCTACTCCACACGTGGTTAACTTAATTCCTTCCAATATTCCTAGGGGTCTCTCCACATGACCGTCTGCTAATTGGAGCTTCATTCGAGTGGGTCGTAAGGCTGGTTTCCCCCACTTTTCCCAAATTTCCTTCGTGGCAATTCCTACTCCGGCTCCTGTATCTAGGATGGCCTTGGTCATGTACCCATTGTAGATGACAGGTAAGCACGTATTACCCTCGTCTCCTTCACTAAATTCTCCTACTTTGTCAACTGGAACTTGTATTGTGGAGTGGTTTTCTTTTTCCTTTCCTTTCATTTCTCCCTTCTCTACTGATGGCTCTATCTGATTTGCTAGTTGTCTCCATAGATGTGGTCTAAGTTGAAGCAACTCTTCCACCGTCAATTTGCATTGCACCTTCGTTTTCTTAAGTTCTGTTAGGTTGTGTGAACCCTCTTCTGAATTTCCTTTTTCTTTCCCATGCACTGTGGGTGCTCGTATTATTATAGACTCTCTTTCATATTCTCCCATGTAGTTAGGCAGCGTTGAAATGCTCATGGTTTCCTCTCTTCCTTTATCAAACCTTGACACTTCCTCATATGCTTCCTCCAGGTTATGATCATGGTGACTATCTTCTCCAACTATTTCCTCAAAAGGAGGTGGACTGACTCCATCCTTTTTCCATTGCTCTTCTCTAATTCTTTTCCACAAGTCTTTGGACCAATCTTCCTCTAGGTCGGGTATTACGGATACCTGTTCTTCTTGAATTTTCATTCGTTCATTTTGATCATCTTCCCGACTAGGTTCCTTATCCTTAGGTTGGATGCACGCGTCATATAGTTCCTGTGCGACCCTTGTTTCAGGCAAAATTGGGATAGTCTTTTCCAGAGTCGCCTGTGCTACTTCTATAAGCTTTTTACATATCGCCAGTCTTTCTTTCTCTAATTCCCCTTGAGGATAGAGTCTTTCATGTTGCTCTAGGTTTGGTCCCATTGTGATTCTAGCTTGGTATGCTTTTAGCCACATGTCCAAATCCTCGGTTTTTGGATCAGCTAGAATTGATCCTTGCTTCTTTTCCTCTGAGCTAGTTGGTGGTGTTTCAGAGATCTCCTTATGTGTTTTTTGTGTACTATGCTTTCTAGAATCTTTCGCTTGTTTCTTGCTGTCTTGGCTCTTATTTCTTGCCCATTTTTCTTTGAGCTTTTCTCGTCTTTCTTTCCATTTTTGTACTTTGGTGTTTTGGGAATTCTCACATGAGTTCTCCGAATCCTCGACTACTTGAATGTTTGGTTCTACTGTTTTATTGTTCTCTGGTTTTTCTTCCGGTTGTTTTTCCTTTTGTTGTTTCGCTTGAGCTCTAGTAATAGCTTTTAGTGGTACAGTATATTCCTTATCACTTCCAGATTCTTCTAAGACCTCAATTACATTGATTGGTGCGGTGCCTTGAGTTTTTGTGGGGTTCTTAGGGCAATCTCTAAAAAGATGTTCTTTCCCACAATCACTACAATATCCTTCCCAAATCCTGGGTGGTGGAGGGTTGTAAGGTCGAGGACACTCCCGAATGAAGTGATCCCCTCCGCATCTATAACACGGTCCTCTCTGCACTGGTGGTCTCATGGGCGGTCTCAATGGTTGTTGTGTTTTGGGCATTGTATACATTAACGTTGCAGTTTCCGCTCCATAAATTTGATCAATTCCTTCATATCCATAATAGGCCGCGTCATATGTTGGTTCATATTCCATCATGTTGGCTTCATATGGATAGTACTCTCCTGGTGGAGGTTCATACCCTTGGTTGGTTGATTCTACATTGGTAGCTATTGAGGCTGGTATTATGGCTCTTTCCAAGTTTTCTTCCGGTTGAGTATACTTCACAGGTACAACTTGTTGAGGTTGTGACAATTGGGGTCCCAACACTGGTTGTGGTGGTGGATACGACGCTTGCTCGTATTGTCTTGGAGCTCCTACCGGATACAGGTTGTATCTAGGCATCTCCCTACCAAGCTCTCTAGGTGGGTATCCATAAGGTCGGTATTGGGGTGGATTGACAGGTCGTGATTGCCTATTAAAGGGACAGTTCTCAGTTGTGTGATTGGTATATTTTTGCTCGATGTGGCAGTAGGAAGAAGTCCCTTGTTGTTGCTGTCTGTTGTATGGATACGTCGGTTGTGCACCGACTCCTCCTCTGGCACACAAGTGTGTGGGATGTTCTCCTCCACACAAGTTACACCTTCTTAACATAGGCACTCTTTGAGCTGGATGTTGGTAAGCTCTCTGCCCTTGTACTCCTAGTTTCTTTGCTAATAGTTCCGCTAGTTCTTCCATATTACTAGAATTGGACGTAAAAGTGCTTCTTGAGTCTTCTGATTTAGTGAGGTCGGTAGTACCTTTAAGGTCCTCAGCAAGATTATCTTCCAGATCGATGCACTCTTGAAGACACTCACTCAATGTTTGCAGCCTCTTCACATACACTAGGGTTCTTAGGGTCCCGTTAGAGAGTCCATCCAGGAATAATGAAATCATCTTTTGTTGAGTCGGTCTCTCAGCCATTGGGCATCTATCCACGTATTGGTTGAATCTTCGGGCAGCAGTCTTCACAGTTTCATTAGGGTTTTGTTTAAAGCTATGGATCAAAGATGCAGAATTGTGCTTAATCCCTCTCCTTGTAAATTCTCCAATGAATTCTTGAAAGAATTGTTCCATGTTTCCAAATTGATTGGGATCTAGAGGTTGGAACCAAGTTAGAGCAGTTCCTGTGAGAGTGAGTCCAAAAGACTCGTACTGCACAAAGAAGTCCTCTACTTGTTCTGCTCTTAGAACTTGTTTAAATTCGGCAATATGATCGTATGGCTCCCCTAATCCATCATAGTGGTTTCTCATACACTTAGCTACTTGGATTGGTCTCAATCTCCTCATTGGTTCCGGCAGTCTGGGTATTACAGGGAAGACTGGGGCAGCTGGTCGTAATGGAGGCATACCTGGCTGCCCTCCCACAGGTGGTCGTGGTCTGATCGGTGGTCGGAAATGGTTCCCCATCCCTGTGTGGGTCTGATTGTGTGTGTGCACTCCTGGAGTTGCAAACTGTACATGAGTACGGTTGGGCACACTTCTTTGACTGGTCTGTCCTGATGTGATATGTTCCGTCTCTTGTTGATTTCCAAAAGGATTCTGCGAGGTAGTTGCCTGCTCCCTCTGAGGAAATACAGGTGCACCCATATATCTCAGCCGAGCCCTGTCTAGGACACCTACAGGCCAATATCTTCTTTGATTCTTATCCAAGTAAGTGAGTCTAGTTTCGTCATCTGGGTCTTTCAACTCATAGAATGTCATGGGGCTCTCTCCTATTCCTTGAACAGGTACGTCAGTTTGAAGCAATAGGTCTGCTCCGTGAATCATGTAGACTTCCAACAAGTAGTCGTCTTGAGGTATCAAGTCTCCTCTCAAGACCCGTGATACTTGTGACCTGCCTCTGGGGGTGGACACTAACTCTTCAGAGTTGTCGGGATCCATAAACTCTCCTCTTTCATTGATCCTCTCAGGAAATTCAGTTACTATGTAGATGTGACCCATTTTGTCAATGTAAGCACCTCCCTCGTATTTGACAGCTGGTCGTGGTATGATGGTGACATTTTGGGCAGTTGCCATCCTGGCGACCGACCTGTTTAAGCCATCCAGGTAGATTGGAATTTCCTGGGCATTAGTGGACACATATTGTAAGGAGGTACGGTAGTCTCCTTCAACAGTAGTCATGAAGTTTCCTGTTGGTGTAGGTCCTTGCATGTCTTCTGAGGCCATGAGTAACTCCTCTTCCGAGTCACTGGAAGTTTCTAAGTAGGCTGAGTGATGACTAGCCTGGGCTGTACTTCCTACTGAGGATATGACACTCCTTCTACTACCTAGAACTCTTCCTGACCTCAAGTTCATTCACTCTCTGAGGCCTCTCTTTATGCTGCTTAGATTTACCTTGGACAGCTCTACCAATGATTCAGTTTGCTAGCCAAAAGAAGGGTTCAATTCTGGGCGATACCACACTTGGCGATACTGCTCTCGGCGATACGATACTAGAGCTCCAAACGATACGATACCAGACACCCAAACGATACGATATCAGTCTGGTGTCGCGATACTGTCCAGATGAACAGACGATACGATACCAGATATAGTGTCGCGATACTCCACTGGGGAACACCACGATACGATACCGGCAAAGTAGACGTTACGATACTAGGGATTTGAGGCGATACGATCTCAATGTGGTGTCGCGAAACGATCTTGGATAGGAGACGTTACGATACCACCGCAGTAAGTGCGATCGCGATACTACTCTTGGCGATACGATACCACTATGGTGTCGCGATACCAAGACGAGCAACAGACGATACGACACTTGTGAGGGCACGATCGCGATACTAACGTAGTGTCGCGATACCAGGGTAGTGTCGCGATACCACTGTATCAAACGATACGATACCACTCGGTAAAGTGAGGTCGCGATACTGGAAACTTAGGCGATACGACACCACAATGGTGTCGCGACACCAAGTATTAGTATCGGACGATACGATACCAGAGATCGAGTGCGATCGCGATACCAACTCAGTGTCGCGATACCGGAATGGTGTCGCGATACCAAGGTAGGTATCCAGCGATACGATACTTATGGCGAGTGTCGCGATACAAGGGAATTTTGGTATCGCGATACCAAAACTCAACCGATCGCGATACTCAAGCCAAAAGTAAGATTTTTCCCAAACTTTTTTACCCCCTTACTCTCCTCACTCTCCTCTTCCTTCCTAGACCTCTGTATCACACAATAAGATGAAAAAGATATCAGTTTTCCCCCCCCCGCGATACTGCGCAGATTCTTAATCACTTGTTTGATCATTTTTACAGTGTTTTTGACAGATAATTTGAGAGAATGATTACCTTGGTATTGTCTTGATTGCAATGTGAGCTCAAAACCTAGCTCTTACTGCCTGAATGCCACGATACCAAGTCCACGATACTGGTCGCTGCTCGCAAACGATACCAGAACACTGTGAAGTGTCAAATGAGCCAAATTTTTTGGTTTTTATACTTTTTTGACTGAACTTAAAATTTTTTGGGATTTTTGATGATTCTCTGAGAATTTTGGCCTACTCCTACTCCTCTTTTCCTCACTCTTCCTCTCCTTCTAACCTAACCCTAACTCCTCCTTCTCTTCCCTCCTCCTACACTTAAACCTAAAACTTATCACACACACCTCAAGGATGAGAAGTGACAAGTGCTGAACAGGAATACAACTCGTCAATGGACAAATTCACCTCTACAAGTACGATTCGATCACACTTGCTCTCTAACTATCACGAAGGCACCTTGGTGGAGTGCTTCCCCGGCAACGGCGCCAAAAACGTGTGTACTTGAGCCACAATGACTCAAGGACTTGTACCAATGAGACTATACCTCGATTGCAATACAAGTGCATATAGTGGAGTTCTTTTCACACATTTAATTATCAATCCTAAGGAGTGACTTACCAAGTGTATGATGACATGTGCACACGTGATAGAAAATGAAGTGAGTTAGCTATTCAAGCATGAGAAAGGACTAATACTACCCACACCTACTGAAAAACTGGAAGTGTTGCCGCAAGCCTCTTTTCAGCAGTTTTGGTTTTTAGAGGTTTTCTCCCAGCCCAGAACTCCGAACATAGTCAATAGGGTATTCGTTTCGAAGCTCTCGACGAGACGAATCCAACGGTGGTGGTTTCACTCAATTCTGACCACTCTGCTGCAAGTTATGGCAGAAACAGTGAATTACGGGAACTACTAACACCCGCGTTTTTGCTTCTCCTAGCTTACGCACGCACTACAGCCACTCAAAACAAGGGGGAAGGGGTAGACAACAGTCCTACACTTGCATTTCAAGCATCACACACACATACATGAGCAAAATGAAGACCAAAATCAGCAAGGAAGAGGCAAACTCGAAATTTCAGAAGTGCTCTTCTTCACAATGACCAGAAGTCCTTTACAATGAGTCACTTTTGACTTATATACTAGTGCCCTAAATTTGGTCCTTTCACACAAGAGACCGGCACTTTATTCACTAAAATGCTAACTTCCTACTATTGTACATGGGTAATTCACTAATCTTCTGTGGGGGTGCATCTAGAGGACTCCTCTAGTGCATTTACAATGGAAAATATATACAAGAGTGGTTATGATACAAAAGTTGTGTGTCCAAATCGGAAAAATTTTGGGGCCCGTCTTTTTTCTCTGCTTTTTGCGCTCTTTAGCTCTGCAACAAGGGTAGAATAATTATTACCTCTTGATGGTTTGCCATTCTTGTGGAGCTTGGCCTCATGGGTAAAGAGTTGCCCCATGAGAGTGGTTAGATCAGGGATTTGCATATCCATATAAAGATCCATTGCAATTGTGAAAGATTCCCACTTATCATCTGCCTTGATGTCATTGATTATCTGTCTCACTATTTGCTCTTCTTCAATCTCCTCTCCTATGCTTGCCAATTGATCAGCTACATCTTTCACCTTAGTCATAAACTTTGAAACATTCTGCTTAGGTTGCTTTTTTTGAGTAGTAAACTCCATCCACAATTGATTTTTCCTAGCTCTTATATTGGCGGAAAAATATGAAGATAAGAGTATCCCAAGTCTCTTCGGAAGTTTTGCAATTTCTAATATGAGGAAGAAGGAAGTCAAAAATAGAGCTAAGTAGATATGATCTGGTTAAGGTATCTTTGGGACACCATGAGTTGAGTCTTTCTTGCTCCTCTCTTGTAGGTTGATATTTGCTTCTCAATATGGGCATCTCCTCATCTCCTGATATGTATCCATAGAGAATCCTTCCTTTTAGATAGGTCTTCATCCTCAAGGACCATGCTAGATAATTATTCCTGTCCAATTTATCAATGAAATAAGGGAAACCATCTCCCATTTTACCTCAACTTGCTCTAATACCCTTGTTGGAGGAGATGGATGGATACCTCAAGGAAGTAATGTGGTACTACTAAAACCTACTTTGTACCTGCCCTAATACACTTTAGAGTTATATAGTAGGCCCTTTTAACTTGCAAATAACACCAAGAAAGTATCTATGTACTTTTGGAGTTGATGCTTGAAACAATTGATCCAAAATAGACTAGTTCAAGAATAGCTAGTGTTGAAAAACTTGCTATTTTAGTCCATACACCTGCTGGCTTTTTTACTCAGAGCTCATAGTACAGTAACAATTGACAAAATTCCTTTTGGGGGAACTCAATTAGCTTAGATAGCTAACAATTTCAAGTGCAATCATCTAAAATGATCAACTATGTTTTTAGAAATAAGTTTAGCAAACCAAAGCTTACCCCTGACTTTTTAGGGACTAACTAGTAGGTGACCAGTGAGCACTTCAAGGAAAATTTCTCACAGAGCCCTAAACTAAATGCCTTGAAATTTTGATAACCCAAAGTAGACTTCAAGTTGGTTCCAACAAGCCAAAGAGTATGAAAAATGGTTGAATACTCACTGAGATATGACCAGAGAAAGTTGATTGTTTTGAGTAGTCATAGCAGAGAAGTAGACAGAGATGTTCAATGAGCTATATGTATTATATGACATGATTGTAGAAGGTCATTGGCATAGTAATGATGCTCAATGATGACAAATTGAGTGAGCTATGGTGTAAGCTGCTCAAGCGCTACATATATTCAAGAAATGAGTTCTAAAATGAGGCACACATTGCTGCGAGATTTACAAAGACTTTTTATAAGAGCTTTCTTCTAAGTTTGAATTTGAATTCAAACTTGGCTCCAGCTAAAAAGTGACTCTATTGATTTAAGAGTCATTCTCTTAAATGAAGTCATAGCTAATGACCTTGATGAAAGGTTTAAACTTGTTCCAACTTCTCCATAGAGTGCAAACTAAGCCTGATCCCTTGCGAGTCATTGGAAAAGGAGAAATAAAAGAGTAAGAAGTTTGTGACCCTTCTGTCCAGGGAGGCCAACTAGCAAAATCGAGTCCTTATTTCTAAAAATTAGTTGGGCTAATGACTCTTTGGGGCTATGCCAAGATTTGATCATCCATTTGGCTGCTAACCTATTTGTCATATCCCTAATGTCCTGAATGCCCAACCCACCTTAATTTTTCTTGTTAGTACATGTAGTCCATTTTATATTGGACATTCCCCTCTTATTTGGATCCCCATCCATAGGAAATTTCTATAGGTTCTTTCCAGCTTTGTTAATTTGTTGCCTTTTTTCTCCAACATGCCAAAAAACAAATCAACGATAAGATACGAAATGTGTTGTTAACTATTTTCCTCCCCATTAGGTTGAGCTGCATTCCCTTCTAGTATGCAAATTTGTACATCCTTGGTCAATAAGAATTGGGGTGGGCTATTAGAAAGTGCCTTGAAAGTAGTCTTAGATTGATTTATTCTAGACCCAAAAGCAATGGAGAAGGTGCTAATGCATTGCCAAATGGTAGCTATACCCAAGCCATCATTATGAACTAAAGCTGTCGTGTCATCAACAAAGATTCTCATAGTCAAATGGTTCTTGTTATTAGGGAGCATAGGCCTCTTGTATGCTTAAGCTTGATGTGGTGGCTCACCAGGCAACTCAAACCATCGATATCAATGGCAAAAAGAAGAGGGCAAGGGGAAAACCCTATCGAATAGAGCACTTAAGTTTGATAACTTTAGAGACATTCTCATTGACATTAATATGAGTTGTGGCATTCCCCAAAAGGGTAGAGACCATTTTGAGAAATTTAGGCCCAAGTCCCAAATCTTTTAGGGATTGAAGAATGAAGTCCCTCTCAAGGCGATTGTATGCTTTGTCAAAATCGATCTTTAGGAAAAGGTTGTCTTAGGCATACATCTTAGCAAATTCTATGCCTTCCTAAACATCAATACTGGCCTCTAGGATAGACCTACCCTTAATGAAGCCCTTTTGATCTTCACTAACCCAAAAGCGCAAATGGTGGGTGATCCAATTAACAAAAACCTTCTCAAAGATTTTATATTCTATTTTTAGCATAATGATAGGTCGCCAATTTTTTATTTTATTTTTCCTATCTTTTTTTTATGAATCAAATTAATCACCCCTTCATTGAGATTGTAGGGTAGCGTATCAAATTGCAAAGCTTCTTCCCAGATGAGGTGAAGCACATTAACCAAAACTCTCTTGAAAGTCTTGCAAAATTTGTGGGTGACATCGTCCAAGCCCAGGTTTTTGCCAAAAGGCAATGAGCCAATAGCATTAGGAATCCCCATCTCTGAAATGAGGGCCTCCAAAAGATTCCTCACAACATTCAAGAACTTTTTGGTCCTTAGCCTAGATATGGTGGCCACACAATCACACCTTTGAATGGAGAGTGGAGTGGATGTTAAGAAAAGAAAACTCAAATTCCATAATACAAGAAGGACAATCGATTTAAAGGCTTTATGAATCATGTTTATGGCATGTCAAAATATTGTCACACATGAATGAGCTTACCAAGAACCAAGCAACAACTGGACTCAACTTATAAAGTTCATATGGGGCACTAGGTATGCCTTCAATTCCGAAATCATATCATAAATAGTTTGAAGCAATCTTGCAATGTTCATGATTCAAAACTTGAAACCCCTTGTCATAGAGGAAACGATCAAAATGCTATGTGTGCTTGATATTATAGACATGGCATGTCTCAAGTAGTTTATCTATAGTTCCGCATATGAACTTTAAGTTCAAATGAAGTAAAGCTTCAGATCTTAGTTCGTTTTTCAATTCTCAGATCATTTTCATCTATACTCTCACAATTCTCAAGTTAACTTCGAATTATATATATATACAGAAACACATGTTTTCACGGACACCTCACAAATCATGCACTCACATGCACTCACTCGTTCTCGTTCACTAACACTTTGAGTAATACACACACAATTACAATCAATTTATTTTATATTTAACTTTGTTTTAAATGTTTTCTTTTCTTACTTTTTTTTTCTTTGCATATTGTTTGTTTGTTTTGTTTTCTCGCATTTTTGGTTTTCTTTTTTAAGGAGGTTCGACCGAGGTCTATTCTCTCTGGCTTTAACTTTGAAATTGTAACTATACAAGGAAGAGCATAATACCCATGGACCCCTTTTATCCTCCAAGAACAAGGGTTTACATAGCTGAGGTTTGTTTTAGGTTTTTCTTTTCACTTTTATTATTTTAATGTTTTATTATTTTTCCTTTTGAATTAAGATTTCAAACTTGTTATTTTCGGTTCATATGCATCGATGAACAATCGTAGATATATACAAAATATAATGCATATACTTCTCATAAACACACACACAATCGAGATGCACATGTGTGGCCTTTTTGTACTTATAGTATGAGTTCACTCAATACACATGTTGAATGTATACACATATGTAATGGTAGAAGCACTTATCAGAAACATAAACATGCATGAGCTCAAATACACTTCACAAATACACATGAGCATACCTTAGTATGTGCACCCATTCACATCAAAGTATGCATACACACATTAAGATGTACATATCTTTTTTATGAGCATTCAAAGAGAGCTCATTTTTCCCACTTTTCTTCTCAAGGTGAAGTTACTGATCTTACTCTTCTCAACTAAATGTTACTCAGAGGTAGAGACATAAGAAAGATGAGGGTTTGCTTATCATTTTGAAACCATGATTATTATAAAGGAGATAGACTTAAAAGAAATTTGGCAATGTATTATGTTCAAAGTAAGGAAAATAAATTTCTTCGACATTTGCCCTTACTAAACTTGCACATCATCCTCGATGGCTCAATCATGAAACGGTGTGTGTGTATTTTTTTTTTTTCACGCATATTTCACAAATAATGCACTCCTGCGCACGCTCATTCACCAACACTCTGCATAATACACACATAATTACACAATTTATTTTATATTTAAATTTATTTTAAATGTTTCTTTTGTTACATTTTTCTGTCTTCTCGTATTATTTGTTTTGTTTTTCACGTTTTTTTTTGTTTTATTAGTTTTTTGTTTCCCTTTTCAGTTTTATTATTTTTCTTTTGAATTAACATTTCACACTTGTTCTTTTGGTGTCATATTCATTGGCAAACAATCGTAGGTATATACTAAATATAATGGATACACTTCTCATAAACAGAGACACGATCAAGATGCATATGTGTGGCTTTTTTATACTTATACTACACTCACATACACATGTTGAACGTACACACGTATGTAATGGTAAAAGCACTTATAAGAAACATAGACATGCATGGGTTCAAATGCGCTTTACAAATACACATGAGCATACTTTCCTATGTACAACCATTCACATCAAAGTATACATAGATACATTTATATGTACATATCTTTTTGATGAGCATTCAAAGAGAGCTCATTTTTCCCACTCTTCTCAAGTAACTTCAAAGTATACATAGATACATTTATATGTACATATCTTTTTGATGAGCATTCAAAGAGAGCTCATTTTTCCCACTCTTCTCAAGGTGAAGTTACTGATCTTACTCTTCTCAACCAGATGCTACTTAGAAAGGTAGAGACATAAGAAAGATGAGGATTTGCTTATCATTTTGAAACAATGATTATCATAAAGGAGATAGAAACATTTTGGCAATGCATTTCGTTTGAACTAGGGAAAGGAAATCTCTCCAACATCTTGCAATAATACAATCCTAGGACTAGCATAGCTTGACTTGCATAGGACAATCATTTGTCATGTGATCTCCTCCACAAGTATAACAACACTTTACTATTATCAATCTTTGGATTTACTTATTCTGAAGGTTTCCTCCCAAATTTTGAGCTACCAATTCTACAATTTTTCCCATCGATGAGGAAGGCTTTGAAACATTACTAGTTGAATAGTCTAACCCTTTGTAGAGATTCATGAGTTGTAGTTCCTCTCTTAGATTGTCCGCATTGTCAATGCATATCCACACACATTGATCTAGGGTATTTGTCTCTTTTGGATATATGTATGACATAAGATTTTAGTGTGGGTAGGTAATTCCAAGGTGGGACATGTTTCAATTTATTGCTTGAACTTATGTGGTGCTAACCTCACCCCTATTTGAATTTGTGGATCAAACCTATTTGAAGTTGTGGATCAAAGATGAAGTATTATGCCTGATTCCACTTCTTGAGAACTAAGTGATGAAATCTTCCATCAACTAAATTATCTCACGATACTTGCATTTGTTTAATGGTTGAACCCATGTAATGGTGGTATCTTTTAAGGTTAATACAAAGACCTTCTATTGAATAAAAAAGTCTTCCACTTATTTGAATTTAAGAACTTGCTTGAAACCTACCACATGATAATAAGGATCTCTCATATCATTAAGGTAGTTTTCCATGGCCTTTACTACTTGGGAAGGTCTCAAAGTTATAGAATGATCTTTTTTTCTAGGTAAGGGGAAATATTTGGTATCTTGATGTGTCTACTTCCTCTTTGTGCCTCTCTCTCTCTCTCTCTCTCTCTCTCTCTCTCTCTCTCCCTCTAGTTGACTAGTTCCTTGTTGTGATCTTCCTATACCTAGATTGTGTACAAAACTCACTTCTATAGTTTCTCTTAAATTTTCCTTTGTGCACCTAATGGGTTTGAGGGTCCAATACTTTTTGGTTTATGAGAAGCAGTTGGCTTATGCAAACATTTTATCTCCTTTCCAAACATGGGTTTGCTTACTATATTTTGATATTTAATACATTTGGCCTAAATACAATCCAAATAAACTAATTTGCCTAGGGTGTCCAAATCCTTGAACTTGTATGCTAGGAACTCATCCTTGGTATAGGGCTTCGCTAGTCAGAACCTACAAAAGGATTCTTCTATAGCCTTAGTCATGAATAGTTCTATGTCCACAATGTCCTAGATTATTTTGGATGTGATAATTATTCTTGTCAATATTGGCTTTCCTCAAGGTGTGCTAGGTCCTTCATTAGGATCTTCTCCTTGAGGTTCTCCTATCTTAGAATTAAGAAGGACTAGCTATTCCAAAACCATCAATCTTATCTGGAAATTTGGTTACCACATACATGCTTCCTTTCTTGTCTATATATGAGTCTTCCACAAATTTGGCCATAGGTTGATCAATCCAAAAGAATGTTCAGGGTTTTTGAGTTCAATTATTGAGCTTTGCTAACTATCCTCATAGATGTGAGCACCTAATTGGTTGGTGTGGATGTAATCCAATTGAGTCTTGTCATGCCCTTGTGGTGTTTCTAGGTACACTAATAGCGAGCTAGATATGGATCTCTCCATACTATACAAACTATCTAATTCATCATTTTTTATACTCGAGGGGTGACCACTTGATTGTGTAGACCAAGATTTGGTCATGCAACTGATACTAGCTTTGGAAGACATCAAGCTTTGCCAACCACCTTGCCTAAATATTTTTGTGATTGTAGGTCCAAGTTATACTTTATGAAATAATGGAATGTTAAATGGATTTTTAATGCCTTGAGGTTTTTAATGCATTTTGTCTTTTGATTTAGCAGGTGAAGATTCATGAGGGTGTGAATACGCATGAAATTATTCAAATATTTTCATAAGACATCACTAATTCCACATTATGACCATTTGATTTTTGCTTATCATTCGTAATCACATTAAATTCCAATTTTCCAGTTCCATGCATGTGTTTTTACATGGAACCTGCTTATGATTGTTCAATGATGGGACATGTGACTGGCCATCCATGTCTATTTTATTCTTATCAACTGAGGTCGATTGCTCATCAACTGGGAGGCATGTTATACTTTATGTAATAATGGAATGTTAAATTAATTTTAATGCCTTGAAGTTTTTAATGTGTTTTGTGTTTTGATTTAGTAGGTGAAGATTCGTGAGAGTGTGAATGCACATGGACTTATTCAAATATTTTTGGAGATATTTAGAAGATAGAATTTTAGTTACTTTTTGTAAAAATAATAGATTGCTTTAGAAAGTGACATTTTTGTAAAAATAGTAGATTACAAATTTGTAAATAAAGCATATTTTATTAAAAAAGCATGCTTTTCAAAGCGCTGCTCTCATGTATCTTCTATTCAGGACATAATAAGAAATACCTATAATTACACATGCTCTCATAGAATCATCCATCAGAGTATGTGGGGGGAGATTGTACCCGATCTGGTGTCAAATCTCTTATCTCTTTCTATTCTCTCAGTAATTTTGTGTGATTTTGTTTCTGTACTATCCTCTGTATACGTGCATCTATAGGATCTGAAGGTCAACAATCCGTGCTTTCCTCAAGTCTTAGTCACTTGTTCTTTATCTAGTATGAGTTACTTAATTCTTGTCTTTGTATGCAAATGTTAGGAGTGTCTTATGTGAGTAGAATCTTTTGTTTGATGTTCTTTCCCTTATGTTTTTCACTTTGATGTATATTCTTGATTCTTGATCCTTGAACTTGATGTTCCTTATGATATCTTGCACTTTTTCATTCTTATAGCTTAAGAGGTAAACCTAGGGCGATGTACATATCCTAGGATAGAATTGACCAAGGGGTTTTAGTGTTTTACAACCTCAATTCTTGCACTTTATGATGTTCTTCCTAGCCCATGAGCCCATCCCAAGCTTATTTTGCATACATATGCACCACGTTGCGATATTCTAGAGTCATTGGCACTAGAGTCATAGGCACACCTTGTATGGTCTATAGATCCTAGAAATCACAAAAAAACATTGAATTTGGCTAAAAAACGACCCTTTTTTTCTTAATTGTCTGTTTTTCATGATAGGCAAGTTTTTCATGATAGAGGAGGTCCTTCACAATAGAGGGTGTCCATTGCGATAGAGTGATCCTATCAACTTTTTGGTCTGTTTTGATAGAGTGGTTCATCCCGATAGAAGGGGCCTATCAAGAGGTTTGGTTTGTGGCAATAGAGTGGTCTATCATGATAAATGGTTAAAGGAGACTTGTCATGATAAGGTTGGATTGTCATGATAGAGTGACCTATCATGATAGAGCATTATATCACAATGGAGTGGTTTGGCTTGATAGATGGCGTTTGTCACAATAGAAGAGCCTCTATCAAGTCAGTTTGTCACGATAGAGGAGCCTTGTCACAATAGACATGGTCTATTGCTATAGAAGGTCTCCATCTACGAGTTCCTTTTTCACGATAGAGCAGTCTATCGTGATAGATGGGTGTCTATCACAATAGATGGGTCTAGTCATGGGGGGTGGTCTATCGCAATAGACTGGACTTGTCGCAATAGAGTAGTCTATCATGATAAAGGGTGGCTCTCACGATAGATTCGGTCTATTGAGGGGTTGTCTTATCACGATATAGTGAAAAACTTGGAGTTTTTTTTATGTGTCTCATGTTTTTGGAAAGCCGCTTGGGAGGCATATCATCTTGTCTTGATGCAGCTTCGGAAAGGTGAAGTTTTCAATCTATTGTGATAGATTGAAGGAATCATCTCTAGAGCTATGTAGAGGTTTCTAGTACCTACCTAACCTATTGAATCTGATGATGAACCCAAATCTACAAGTAATAGCTAAAACACAAAAGAGCACACACTCTTCCACTCTCTCTCTCTCTCTCTCTCTCACACACACACAAGAAAATGAGGAATGATGGGGGAAGGTGAGTATATGGTCCCAAAGGTAAAATTTGGCAAAGGAGAAGATGTAATGCGAAGATGAAAAGGGATATATGGAGATGATATGAGTGGAGACGAAGGTAGAAATGCGCAAGATAAACACAAAAAATTTGCAAAAAATATACTTACCAATGATTCCAACTTCTCATCTCTACACTTATCCTCATCCCTCAAGTAGCTCTCTCAGGCAACCATAACAAAAAGGTATCTTTTGTGGAACAATGGTGAGTACCAACCTCGATGAAGATCCAACCTTAAATTATCAATTTGGAAACATAAGAGGTTGATATGGTGATGTAGAGAAAGTAATGCATGGAAATGTGAACATGGAAAACACAACAAAGTGCACACACATCACACACATGCATGTAAGGAAGAGTAGATACAGTGGAACAAGGGAAGCTTGCATTCATTAACAAAAAGATTACAATAAGTATGCTCTTCTCTTCACAATCTCCTACAAGTGAACCTCTCAAAATGAGCCTAGAATCTCTATTTATAGTTTCGAGACTAGGAATTATGAATTTCAGATCTAGTGTTTGATAAGTTGAAAAAAAGGCTCTAAGACTCATCCTTCCACTCAAACGAGCTCCAAAAAATGTGAAACTTGATAGACACATGGTATCTAAGCCCTCAAGCTCTAGAACTCATTGGATTGGACAAAATGGAGCTAATATTTATAGAATATGATTTTTCTAAATATATTTTAGTGAAAAGAATCACTATTTTGAGGATAAAAATATGATTTGCTTGATTCGAACTTCATGGTATCATCTTTACATACTTCCTCACCTTTGATGGCTATTTGAAACATGGCTTCCACTTGTGTCACTTGATGGTCTACCTTGTCCTTGCCCAATAGTGATCTACACCAATCCTTTTGAACCTACAACCACACTTTAAATATAAAGTAGTTCACTTAACGAGAGTGAAATGTCCAAGTTAACTTGATTTAACTCTAGAAAAATGGAGTTCGGATCTCTAGAGTGTCTTGGGTAAAACTCTCTCTCCATGCTTCCCATGGGAGATGAACCCAAGACCTCCTCCTTCCCCTGATTGAGACTTAACCACTACGTTAAGTGTACTAGTTGTCTTATATTGCAAAAGATACTAATTTTTTACGTAATTTGAAATGTTCAAGCTAATTTGTAAGAGTTCCCTCCCTTGGAGAACTTTTTTGTCCTTGAAATATACTTTAAGGTCTAACTATATAATAGTATTCCCGTGAGTTGATGGTCCAAATCTAGGAGAATGGTTGCCATCTCTCTTATTTTCCTCATGTATTAGAAGGGGATCCTATCTCATATAAGATCTAAAAAGAGGCAAGTCCATGTGTCATATAATCACTACCCAAATCATTTTAAACTCCATCTAGCTTTACAATTGATAATTTGAGTCTAATGCAAAGTACAGAAATAATCATAAGGGTGGATTAAACATTCCTACTCAATTCACTAGCTCACTATGTGCAAACCATACATCCATAACACAAACATGTGAAGTAGGTGGATTCTAAGTATCTCTAGCCAAATTTCTATCTTGGTCCATTTCTATGCACCTCTTGTGCATGGACCTAGAAAAATGGTTCGTTTCTCTAACTATTTCAAGACTTTGAGAACTCTCTTCAAATTCATTAGAACTTCATCTTTGGTAGTAGATGATGGCAAGGTATGAAGATGAGAGGATCTTTGCAAAATCCACCTCTAGGCCAACCTAATTTATCCTTTGAAACTATAATAGACTCTCCAAGCTTGAAAATTACACATAAATATAATCATAGTGCTTTGGAGCATTGATATCAAATTTTTGGGTCCAAACAGACTATTTTTAGATTTTCAACTAGAGAAGAAAACCTTTTATTTATGGAAAAAGGCACTCACATGAATGTTAAGTGCTCCTAATCTGCTATGAATTGAGCAACATCTCTTTGCACAAATTCAAGCGGGAAGTAAAATGAGCTAATCCAAGTTATATCATGAATTAAGAACTCATAGATGTGATCGTGCCATCTCAGGAAGCAGACATTGCATATATAGAGTCACAGAGATTGATGCATATCTTTGAAAAGTAGCTCCAATGATAAAAATATAGCATAAAAAAACTCATAAGGGTGTTAAAATCATGATCCAAGCATTTGTATGTACCAAAAGCACCCCTGCAAGCCTAAGATGATTGAATCTTCATTCCTTTGCAATCCCATGAATTTCAATCAATGATTTGAATATATTTAGCTTTACTCCATCCAATGCTTTGGCCATCATGTCAACACATTGTTGTTGAGTTGAGATATACGAAAGCTCAATCCCCTTACTCTCAATCTTCTTGCTAACATAGTAATAATGAACCTCAATGTGTGTGTTCCTTGCATGATAAATAGGGTTTTCTTCAAGATCCAAAGAATTCACGTTGCCAGCAAATATGTGATGAGAGATGAATTTATTCCTAGATCAACATATAGTGCCTTGATCCAGCTAGCTTCTTGAGTTGTATTTTTCAATCCTTGATACTCTGCTTCCATAGATGAGAGAGAAACAATAGGTTGCTTCTGTGATGGCCAAAAAATGAACTTAGAACCTACAAATGAAAGATAACTAGAGGTACTTCCCCTATCATCTCTTTATCTTGCCTAATCTTCATCATAAAATATCTTAATATCTATATCAAAAGTATATAAATAGAATAAGCCTTGATTGATTTTTCAATTGAGATACTCAAGTATACTTTTCATGGACTGCATGTGTGGTTTCCTAGGTGTGTGCATAAACTAACTTAAAACACTCACACTATACCGGATATCTACTCTTGTGAGAGTAGCATAATTGAGGCTTCCTAATAGACTATTTTAACTTGTCATATCTTCAATGAGGTCTCCTTCATGAGGAATCCATTTGGAATTCACTTCCATAGGCATATCTGCAACCTTCAAATTCTCCATTTCGAAATTCATGAGCATACCTTTCACATACTTTCTTTAAGTAAGGTACATACAATGCTTTGTGTATATGACTTCCACTTACCTTGAACTCTTTCTTCATCTGATGTTTGATCCTCCTTATGATTTCAACATCATTACCTATCACAATAATGTCATCTACATACACATAGATGTATATGACGTCTCCATGTAATATTTTAGTGAATAAAGAAGGATCTTCCTTGCTCACCACAAATCCTTTGTCTTGTAGGAAAGTGAGTAGTCTATGATTCCAAGATCTTGGAACTTGCTTTAGCCATATAGAACTCTTACTGATCTACAAACATACTCAAGAAATCATGAGTCTTCAAAACCAAGAGGTTGCGCCATATATAGCTCCTATGAAATACATGAATTCAAGAAACCATTTTTGAAATCCATATAGTATATCTTCCAATTCTTAACAACTTCAATACTCATGAGTACTTTGATTGTAGACATCTTTGTTACAGGAGCAAAGGTCTCCTCATAATCAATGCCTTCATTTTGAGCATATCCCTTCGCTACTAACCTATTCTTATATCTATTTATGGTTCCATCAGAGTTCTTTTTTTACCTTGTAGATCCATCTAGATCCAATGACCTTCATGGTTGATGTCTTAGGCACTAAGTTCAAAGTGTTGTTTTCCTACAATGGTTCAATCTCTTCCACCATGTCATGCTTCCATTCTAGCTTCTTCTTGGCTTCCTCATATGATGAGGGTTCTTTAAAGTTCATGTCTTGAGCCATGTATATAGAGTGCTTAGTGGACAATCAGGTATCATATCCATACCTTTCTGGCTTTTTCTTTTTTGTAGATCTTCTAATGCTTTTTTGAGACGATTTTGTTACATCTATTAATTCTTGCACTTTGGCTTTACCTTTAGAGTTCCAAGACTTGATCTCCCTTCTAAGTGTCTTCTGGTCATCTTGAGATTCACTCGACTCTTCTAGTGTGTGGAGAGTTTTGCTTGATAGTGTTGGAAAATCATCCTCCAAGTCATAAGGCAATCAATCATTTTCAAAACAAGTTTTATTTTCATTAAATACTATGTGCTGACTTACTATGAATCCTCTAATGCTTGGATTTTAAAGCCTCAAAAGCCATGGTTGGGGACTATCACCATCAAAATCATTTAGAATGATCTTTACAACTTGCATGACAAGAAAAGAGGAGTTTTTAACACATATGACAACATTCCTTGTAAGGGTAGGCCCAAGTGAAGTGAACAAACTATATTGTGGGGTAATATGTGTGGTTGCACCACTGTTAAAGTAACAAACATCTAAGTCTATTGCAAAGACACATTGCTCATGAGAAGATGGTTCGTAGCAGTAATGAGGAGTACATGCATATTCCTCATTTCAAACAACATTAGAAGACTCTATATTTTAGGTGTAGAGGCATCTGCAACAACCATTCTAGCCTCTTTCTTCTTTACCTCCTTTGCAACCAGTTTAGGAAAACTCTTTGTGAGATGATGGTTTTCCTTAAACTACTTGCAAAATTGTTTTGACATATCTATTTTGTTGTCATCTTTGTCTTCCTTCTTTTATTGTGCAACATTAGCAGATTTCTTGTTACTAGTGGACAAGCTCCATTTACTTTTGCATTATGAATAGCTAAGAAATCTTGATCTACAACACACATAATTGACATGTTCTTCCTAGACTGATCTTCTTGTAGCAAAACAAAGACTTACTCCTCAAAGGTTAACACATTTGGATTGCCTTTCATCATCAACCAAAGACTAGAAGCAAGAATTTAATTCAGAATAGTATGCACAAATGAAGTATCTAGAAAGTATTCATGAACACAAATCAATTGCTCTTTCAAATCTTTGATCTTTGTAATTAAATGTCCATTGAATCTCCTTCATTCATATGTTCACTTTCCAACTATTTTTGGAAGTACGCAACATGCACCTCATTTCGTGGTGCATTTGCATCTCTGACATCCCAACAAAGTTGCTCTACAATAGGTGCAACATGAGCTGCAACATGACTAGGAAATTAAAGTTCATTATCCTCAACACCATTTGCATTTGTAGGTGTAGTATTTTAAAAGCACACAAAATATTCCACAAGCCTTTTGCTACCAATACATGAGGCATCATGTATCCCCACAATGACTAATTACTACCATCCAAACTTATCCTCAATAGCCCACATATGGAAACCATAATTGCTTTTAACCATGGCTAGTGATGAGATACTTGATGTGGAAAATTGAATGTATCTCAAAAAGTTGAACATAAATACCCATTCAAGCTCTATTAGACCTCTATCAGACTTCAATGTGCTTGTATTGATGAGCTGAAACCTATATGTTTGGCATAAAAGGATGAAATTGCTTGTAGAATGAGTAAGATAGTGCACTATGCTCACCAATTTTTGTGTGATTCTCATACTATGACCAAATGGGTGTCGATGATTCCCTAGAGAAAGCATAGAACTACTTTGATACCAATTGTTGGAGTTTTAGGTCTATGGAAGCACATAAAGAACATAAGGAAGAAGAAGTAGCTTGGAGAACAAGAAAATACATAATGTATTACCAAGTAAAATTTACAAAGATAAGTGACCCATTAGGTTTTTAGGCATATATACAAGCCGAGGGAGGGAACCTCCTAAGGAGAGAAAAAAGTGCCCCAAAAATCCAAAGTGTGTTCACACACATCACTGCTGAAATATATCAACATTGGGTACAATTTCTTCTCTCTATGAATTGTTCTCTCTCAATGTAGTATACATCATCGCTAACATGTTTGCGAAGTGCTACAATAGCCTATACTTTTTCTTTGGGTTCTTTTCTTTATATTGGTAATTTGTTATAGAACTACCTCTTGTGCTCTACATTGGATGTTTTACAATTCACAATTTTCAAAAGATCTGTGTAGTGCCTCGTTTTTGTCCCTTTTCTACTTTTTAGCATCTCTTAATCCCTCTTCTTTTGTTTCTTTCTCTAACACTAACAAAAACGTGGCCAATGTATTCAAGGTGTCACTTGGAGTTCAACAAAAGATTAGATGGGAAACAAGATGATTCAAATCGTACGCAAGGGAATACCCATCTAGGATTTTGGTTGTATTGTCCAAGAATAGTTAGATGGTTGTGGCCTTGTTTCTTTGAATCTGTTTGTAGATGGCTATGATCATGTTTACTTATCTTAATCATCATTACATGAGACTATGTTTGTTGCCTGAGTTTTGGTCCAAAATTGCCTCCTATCTTAATTTATTCCTACTAATTTGGAAAGTTCCCTCTATTTGGATCAGCCCTTCATTCTCTTCCTTGGTGTGCATTGATATTCTATTTTTCCTCTTTGATGGATCTAGTTGGTTTGTTTTCTTGGTGATGATCCTTCCCAATGGATCCACCATTACTACATTAGTGCAATATTATAAATACAAGTGAGAAACTCTAGTCACATGAGGCATGTGCTTGAACATTTCTTTTCTTGATGAGAATTCTTGAGTGATATTGATAAAGTGTGGAACATTTACATCTTGTGCACCATGCAAAAAACCATCTATAAAACATGAATAGAGTGTATTTTGGCAATAAAATTGACATTTAATAATTACTAGGCCTCAAATGTAAGGGAAAAAGACTTCTCAAGATGAGAATTAGTTTAAAAGAAATCATGGATTGTCTAGTGAAAGGATACATAGAGAATAGAGTGTCTTTCCATGTATTGAGTTTAATACCTCTTTGAATGTGCGCTATGGTTGATATAAGAGGTTCTATCATGGACACAAGAGCCTAGTGAGCAACTCTATAGACATCATACTTGATATCATGGAGGAAAAAATAATCCAATTAAAACAATATTTATTTTGCTGGATCCAATAGTACCACATATATAAAGATATCCAATTATTCCAAAGGGATGGTTCCATTCTATGATATTCATCCAATAGCAAATATATGTAGTATGCAATTGGAGCTATGCGGATTACAATTCGACCAACATATTTGAAAAGAGTCTCATAATTTCTTGTTGATATTATAGTTCATGAAAATATAAAAACAACTGTTGACAGTATAGACAGTATACGGGAAGAAGCAAGTACGGACACACATGCAGATCTAGCACTAAGGCAACCCTTCATTTTTTTTCAAAACCCTTACATCATTTTTAAGTGATTCTCATCACTAAAAACCCTTGTAAATATCATTTCACCTTTTTGTAGCTCCATTTTGTACAAGCCGAGGAGTCCTCGAGCTTGGGGAGCCTTAGAAGTAGTTGCCTGCCAATTTTCATAATTTTTAGATCTCGTTCGAGCCCTCAAATAAGCCCTGGAACCTAATTTTTAACTAGGCCGGACACTAGGTCTGGACAGGGCCAAAGCTAGTCAAAAACTATAAATAGAGCTAGAGAGCTCATTTTTGGGGGGAGCTTCTTGTAGTTTGAGCTTGTATGAGAACTTTGTTGCAATAGAAGTGATTCCATTGTCTTACTCTCTTTGTTCTTGCCGTGTGTGCGCGTGTGCGTGTATGTGTGTGCATGCTTGTGTGCTTCTCACTCACGCACTTGTGCTTCCACTTGCTCGTGGTCTTCATACCATCCTCACGTCTCCCCGGATTGACATTAAAGGAGGTGCTACTCATCGCTGAGCTACACCAAATTTTGGCGTCGTTGCCGGGGATCGAGCTTTGAGGACGAGCGTGTGATGGTAAGACGTAGAGAGGACGCGTTGGAATGGTAAGTAGTAGGTAAATTTCTGATTTTTTTCCATCTCCTTCTTCATCTCCATCTCCACCTTCATCTCCACCTCCACCTCCTTCTCCACTACAAATTCCCTCTTCCTTATCATTCCCTCATTTGTTGTGTGCGAGTTTGAGAGAGAGCGATTGTGCGTGCTTGTATTTGTGTGTTTTTTGCATGTTTCTTGCAGGTGGCAGCTCCATCATCATCTCCAGCAAGCTCAGCAGGTACAGAAATTGTCTGCACAGTCCCCGAGGCGTTGAGCTCGAGCTATCGCGACACTCCGAAAATTTCACCCAATCACGATTCTGAGTGCACCACGACACTGCGCAGGCCTAGAGCTCCCAGGAACACTAGATAGAACAGAAAAATTCACCATATCCCGAGCTATCACGACACTCCGAGGTATCGCGACACTCCCCGACCTATCGCGACACTTCGAGGTATCGCGACACTCCCCGACCTATCGCGACACTCCCCGACCTATCGCGACACTCCGAGGTATCGCGACACTCCACGACCTATCGCGACACTCCGAGCTATCGCGACACTCCGAGCTATCGCGACACTCCGAGCTATCGCAACACTCCGAGCTATCGCGACACTCCCACCTATCGCGACACTCCGAGGTATCGCGACACTCCACGACCTATCGCGACACTCCGAGGTATCGCGACACTCCGAGCTATCGCGACACTCCCACCTATCGCGACACTCCGAGGTATCGCGACACTCCACGACCTATCGCGACACTCCGAGGTATCGCGACACTCCGAGGTATCGCGACACCCCGAGCTATCGCGACACCTCGAGCTATCGCGACACTTCCCACCTATCGCGACACTTCCCACCTATCGCGACACTTCCCACCTATCGCGACACTTCGAGCTATCGCGACACTTCGACCCGACCTATCGCGATACACGGCCTTTAACGCATAAAAATTGAGGGTTAATTTTTTTAGTGATTGGAAGGGTAGTTGAGCTTAATTTTAGGCACCTGGGTATAACTTTAGAACCTTGGAAGTGGGCAAAAGGCCTAGAAACCAAAGAGGGATCTCCTGAACCCTGAGTGCCTGTTTTGACCCTTTAGTGCCTGAATGGTCATAACTTGACCATACGAACTCCGATTGATGAGATTTTGGTCTCGTTGGAAAGCTCGTTGAGAATCCGACCTCGACTGGTTTTTGTAAGAATCATACGCGGAGTTTTAGAACATGCATTTTTAAGTTGACCTTTAGGTGGAACTAAGTGGTTCTCAGATTCAGGGGGTACAGTAAACTACTCCAAGGGGGCTGAAATTATTGAAGTGTGTCTTTCAATTACTTGTGGCAATAGAGCTATACTAACAGGTGTGCTTTTGCAGGAACTTTGTGCGTGCTCAAGGCAATCCAAAGCAAGCTAGCAAGGGTGAGTACCAAGCTTGGGAGAAGGCTTCCTGGGCTTGTGTAGCAGTCTGGTCAACCAGCTAATTGAGGTTGGAAGATCTCTCAACCCTCCTTTGTCAATTCCTAGCCTAGGCTAAGTACGACTTAGGTGTGGTAATTAATTAGGGCAACGTTAGGCACGAATCAAGTCCAAGAATATTAATCAACAAAGTGCAAGAAGTAAATAGGTCTTAAGTGCGAAAACCCTAAAGGACAAAAGGTAAACTGGAGTCGATCACTTATCAAGTGCGGATATTCACTTAAATACTCCTGACGACGCGATTTCAGACAAGACCATAAACATAATATTCAACTAAAAAGAACAAAGTGATTGGTGCAAAATCAACCTGCAACGAGAGTGTGCTTGGGTTCCAGGGGATAAATAAATCAGGCTTATGAACCTTAGATCAGGCAGACACTTAGGCCAAGACAGACAGAGCCTCAGATCTTCTGAAGCTAGTGTCAATCACACTGCCAGGTCTTGGGCCCAGCAGTTGAGTGATTATCCATACATTCCCAGATCAGAAACAAGTGATTCTGAGATGTCCTATCACATGAAGAGACCAGTAGGTAGTTCAGGGTTGGCTTATCTAGAAAAGCCAGAGGGACCTTACAAGACTCAGCTGGAATACATCAGGACGAATCGTCTAGGTGCTCGCATCTACGAAGACGGACTGAGAAGATCGGTGGTCCAGATTAAGAACCCCGATCAACCCCATGGATTAGCCCACCCGGTAGTCAAGTTTGAGAATGGAGCATACCTAGATAAAGAGGGGACTATATATGTAGTCACCACTCTCCCTGATAGAACTGATGAGTTTGGAAATGTGATTGCGGAGACCGACATGGGTGACATAGAGCAAGGAAACTTAGAGAGAGAGCCAAGAACTCCCCGTGGTAAATCTGTCTCGACCAGAATCATGACTCCAGAATGGATTCCACAGGATAATAAAAGCATAGATCTGCTGTTAAACCGAGAAACCGATGAGGTTTTTTGGAGATATAAATCTCCTCAATCTCAGGAAGTGAGTGCCCTCACAATCTATGAGTTTAAAGACCCTGATAGCCCAGGTCAAGTAACCTACCTAGACAATGCATCAGAGAGAATCTTCGTGGTCACTGAGCTTGGCAGACATGCCTACACATGGAAGGGAGAATTTGTTTTTCCCCAACCAAGGTCTACTGTGTCCTTTGGTCACCAAGGAGCTGGGACCTCCCAAGCTCATGGGGCTCAGAGAGATAGGAGCAGAGACAAACCTGAGGTAAGTTTCGCCAACTCCCTGGGAAGAGAAAGAACGGGAACAGAGAGGAATAGAGTGGAACCTGAGAGACATAGAACCCCATGGAATCACAGGGACATTGATGATTTTTCTTTGCCAAGGCCGAGAGAACACACTAGGACCCTGCGACCAACTCAACTGGTGAAGTCCATGAGGAATTATTTCGATGGCACGGGAGACCCTTATGACCACGTGGCAGAATTTCGACAAGTGTTGAAAGCTGAACAGGTGGAGGACCTATTCACACAATATAATGCTTTCGGTCTAACCCTTAGGAACACTGCCCTTACGTGGTTCCAACCACTGAATGAGAGGCATTTCAGAAACATAGACCAACTCTTAGAGGCATTTATTGTTGAGTTTTCTAAGAGTGGAATCAGGCATAACACCTCCTCACTAATTCATAGCTTCAAACAAACACCTCAAGAGACGGTCAGACTAGCTGGAAGAAGATTTAGACAGTACCTGGAGAGATGCCCTATGCCGGAGTTACCCACACCAGCCAAACAAGTGGCCTTGTTCCTAGACGGATTGTTGAGCACTAAGCTCAGGTCATATGTGTACCTGAAGGACCCTAGAACGATAGAGGAGTGTGTGCGCATGTGCATAGACATTGAGGACAATCTAGGTGAGGAATTAGAACTATCAAAAATCTATAAGAATTCTGATAGCTCTAGTGACTTGACATCTGGTCAATCCACATCCATCGAGGAACTTGCAAAGAAGGTAGCCCAAAAACTAGGTGTCTCTAGCAAGCAAATTCCGAGATTTGCCCCAGTTAAGCGGTGTTATAATTGTGGCGGTGAACATATGGCAAGTGTATGTCCCATTATGGCCCAACCACAGGCGAATCCTAGTAGCCAGTACTGCACCATAGAGCGCAGATACACCAACCACTCTGCACAAGACTGCCCATATAACAAGCAAACTGTTAGGCAAAATTATCCTCAGCCATATCCACAACATGGTAGATACCAGAATCAGTACCCATCACCACAATACAACAGACCACAACAAACTTATCAGCCACCTTATCAAGGGCAGCAGAGACCTCAACCAGTCCTAGTGCAGCAACCCCCTGCTCCAACCAATGTGATCCCAGTGAAATATGCATCTACTGAAGAAAATCCGAATAGAGCCATAGTCCCTATCACCCCATTACTATCAGACAGTGATCCAAGTGACCACAGTTTTGACTCCACACATATTGATAGCCCCCAGGCTTACTACATGCAGTCACCCGAGCATAACGAGTCATACTATTATGAGGACCCAAGTGAAAATAGTGGGGAACCTGAGTATTCTAATGTCATGTACACAAACCCCAACTCTAGACCTCAACCTAGGCAGGTACGACCCCCATTTCCTAGAGGGCCATGTTTCAGATGTCAGGGAGATCACCTTGTACGTGATTGTCCACTACCTGTCCCTACACAACCTCAACCAGTAACCATTCAGGGCTTCTGTCAAGATTGCGGGAAAGAGCATCTCCTACGAGATTGCCCGAAAAACCCTAATAACATGCCTAAAATCACTCCTATCAATGTTGTTGGGTTAGTTGTAGACTCCACAGGGAGTGTGGCTTCCACTGCACCTGTGCAGGTGATCACAAGAGCCCAGGCACTTCAACAACACCAAGGTGTTGGTGCCGAAAAGAGCCCCGAGGTGAGTGAAACAGAGAGCATACCCAAAAAGAGAACTAGCGCCTGGAAGGATAGTCGTGAAAGAATGAAGAGGCAATGGGCAAAAAAGATAAACGAACTTGAAGAAAGCGTGAAAGAAACCAAGGCAAAAATCACAGAGATCACATCTCAACCGCACTCCCACACACTTTCACCACTACCATCCCCATCACCCTCCATTTCTCCACCCTCTAATACACCCCTCGTAACCCACCCACCACCCCGAGTAGGATCAGTATTAGCTGACCCCACTCCGGATGGCTTGGACATGATGTTCAAGGCCTACCAGGCTCGACTTCAAGAAGGGCCAACAGCTGCAAACCTAGACAAGAGTTACCCTAGAGCAGATCTAGAGATTGAACGGATGAAAATGTGCATGAAAATGGTAGAACAAGCTCAAGCTATACTTGAGACTAGTCAAAAGTTCAATCAGACAAACTCTGTCAAGCCGGATTTGCATTTCCAAGGCTTACTAGAAAGATTAGAGCAGTTGGTAAACAAATCACAAGTTTCTTTACCTCCACAGGCTCAACCAGTTGTTGAAAGAGGAAGCTCACCACCAAAGGGAGCTTATGTTCCTAATTCCACGGATGCTAGAATACCTCCTTCAATTCAACAGTACTCTCAAGAGTTCTTGCGGGAAATACAAGAAGAGAAATGGGCCAAGGAGATGGGTAATTCCCCTCCTATTCCTGAGATTGATGATCTTCATGATCAATTTCCCCAAGACATTCCGTCTATCTATGGAGATCGAATAGAGCAACAAGAGGATGAGAGATTAGATTTTGAATCTAATTCTTTACAGGAGTTGCCTCATTTCACAGGCCCATGGGAATCTGAATCTCTCCAGATCAGAGCCCCCACAATATTGGTAAGAAATGAAGACTCAGTGATTCCAAGAAACACTGATGTTGTGAAGAACACTAAGGTTCAATGTCATCTCACTGTAGAGGAACTCCTCAAGGCAAAACCGGAGCTCTGGAATCATGTGAAAGATCAGGTTCCAGAACTTGAATCCAATATACCAAAAGTAGGCTCTAAGCAGAAAGTTCCCGAGATACCTCTCGACAAGATAGGAGACATGAGCGAAGGTGAAGAAGGTAACACTTATCTTCTGATCACCTATCAAGGTTACACAACCAAAGCAATTGTGGATTCGGGTGCCGGTGTTGCTATCGCGACCACCTCCCTGTGGAAGCGATGGGGCAAACCCACCTTAAGACCAACGAGAATGAAACTTCAAATGGCAGATGGGCATTTTGAAAGACCTCTCGGATTGCTTGAAGGGATAACTCTAACCACTTGTGGTGTAGAGTTTGAACATACGTTTGCTATATGTGACTTTGAGAAGAATAATGTTTATGAGATGATCCTAGGAAGACCTTTCCTACGACAATTGCAAATAGTACAGGATTGGGGAACCAACTCCTTGTATTTACAACACTTAGGGGTCACCACCAAGGTCAATCTGAAGGATCACACCTTCAGAGATGTACCACCCCTACAGTGGAATCCTATCCACAAAGTGAAAGAGGACTCTATCTCCGTGCATTCTGGAAGTTCACCTGAACCATCCTGGTTGCATGAAGATACTCACTTGTGGATGTGCAAGGTCGCAGAGGAAGAGGAAAAGCGCCTAAAAGCGAGAGAAGAAGGAACTTCCCCAGGAGATAGACCAATAAAAGACCCAGCCTATACACCAATGATATTTCCAGATGAGGAATTTGAGCCTCATGGTTGGGCAGAAATCTTGGCTACCATGGACATTGCAGTCAATGAAGAACAATGGACACCCCATTGTGATGAGGAGGGTTATGATATTTCGGTGTTCATGTGTCAGCCCTTGTTGGAAGAGTGTGATCCTAGTGAGTTCATAGAAGAAGAAGAGAGTGACGATGATCTAGAATCCATTGTGATGGATACTTACTTTGACTCCGAGGAACACTACTTAGAAGACATAGGAGTGTTAACCCAAAAAGAAGAAGAACCTCTTGCAAGTATCAAAACGATAAGTTCAAAGAAAGGAAGTGAAGGAGGTCAAAAGAAAAAGAAAAGAAAAGCAGTAAGACAAGAAGAAGAAGAATCATTGTTTGAAGTACCAGAAAATTTCAAGAAATATGAAGTGGAAGACCGGAAAATTTTGGTACGAATGCCTAAGAGAGAGGCCATTATAGGAGAAGCATATGACAATAAAGAAAAGACCAAAAAAATTGTAGTGACCATTGAAGGGAACGAAGAGCGATGTACGTACATAGGAGACGACCTAAGTACAGAAGAAGAAGCAGAGCTTGTAGCGCTATTAAGGGAATATAGGGATGTGTTCGCATGGCACTATAGAGACTTGAAAGGAGTAGATCCAGAGATTTGCTCTCATACGATTCCGATGACCGCTGATGCCAAGCCAACCAAACAAAAGCCCTACACATATAATGATAATTATGCAGCCAAAATAAAGGAGGAAATTGACAGGCTGATTGAAGCTGGATTCATCTATGAGATTGAGCACACTGAATGGGTGTCCCCTATTGTAGTGGTGCCCAAGAAGAATGGGAAATTGCGAGTGTGCATTAACCTTAAAAAAGTTAATGCCGCTACGATCAGAGATAGTTATCCACTTCCAATCACCGAACATCTTTTGGAGCGTGTTGCAGGCAAGGAAGTTTACAGCTTCCTTGATGGATTTTCAGGTTACAACCAAGTAGCCATTGCCCCCGAAGATCAACACAAAACGGCCTTTGCCACAGAATGGGGAATCTTTGCATTTCGTGTGATGCCATTTGGGCTCACCAATGCACCTGCAACATTCCAAAGACTCATGTGTCATGTCTTCAAGGAGTTCTTGCGAAAGAGCTTAGAAGTATATGTGGATGATTTATGCGCTCATTCCCAAGAAAGAAGTTACCACATCCCTGAGCTCAGGCAAATCTTCAACAAGTGTAGAGATTATCGAGTGTGTCTGAATCCAGAGAAGTGTGTGTTTATGGTACGACAAGGTAAGATCTTAGGTCACATCGTTTCTAAGAATGGAATTTCAACAGATGAAGACAAAGTAAGAGCAATAGCAGAGTTGCCCAGACCAAGGAATGTTAAAGAGGTACAAGCCTTTATGGGCCATTGCGGATATTACCGTAGGTTTATCCACATGTATGCCATCATAGCTAAACCTCTTTATGGGTTGTTAACAAACTTTGAGTGGAACGAGGAATGCGAGAATTCTTTCAACGAGCTGAAAAGACGTTTGTGCACAGCACCAATATTGACTACTCCGGATTGGAGCAAACCCTTTCACGTCCATGTAGATGCCTCCAATCATGCAATAGGATGTGTGCTAGCACAACCCACAGGTGAAGGAAACCTAGATTTGCCGATAGCATATGCTAGTAGGCAATTAAATGCAGCTGAACGAAATTACACCACAACGGAGAGAGAAGGCTTAGGCATGGTGTATGCTGTGAAGAAGTTTAGACACTATCTATTGGCCAATAAGTTCAAGTTTTTCACTGATCATCAAGCTTTACTATATTTGGTCAATAAACCTTGCAATACAGGCCGCTTAGTAAGATGGTTCCTCTTACTAATGGAATACGACTTTGAAGTTGTTGTCAGGAAAGGTAGAACCCATCTTAGGGCAGACCATCTTTCTCGCATCACTTCAGGAGAGCCACCGCAAGGAGTGTCTGATGAATTGCCCGATGCTTATCTGTTCAATTTAGAAGTTGTTCCTAAATGGGCAAATAAGTTGGTACCAGTCCTAACCTTCGGGCCTGCAAATAAAAATGTTAAAACAAGCAAAAAGGAAATTGTAAAATCGTTAAAGTATCAAATATTAGCCGGAAGTATGTACAAGCAAGATACCGAGGGCGTATTAGCTTGTTGTGTCGAGGATGATGAACATGCTAGTTGGTTGCAACAAGCCCATGAGGGACTGCTAGGAAATCACTACCCTAAACAACGAACATTGCAGAATCTAAAACGTTTAGGGGTGTATTGGCCTAGCATGGACAAAGAAATACAAGAGTGGATCCACAATTGTCCAGTGTGCCAGAAAAGACCCCCAGTGGAGCATGCCACTCTTTATCATGTGTCATTAATCCCTGATTGGAGTGCTCCATTGGTTGATTTCATGAGATCGGGAACATTGCCCAATCAGGCTAGTCTTGCCAGAAAACGGAGCATGGAGCAAGAGGCTCAAGACTATGCCTTAGTAGGAGACAACCTATATCGAAGAGGCAAGGATGGTTACCTAAGACTGTGCGTTCATGAATCAGACTACTTGAAAGTCTTAGAAACGGCACACAGCGGTACTGCAGGTGGACACTTTGGGCCAGACAGAGTAATTAAGACCATTCTATTCTCCGGACTTTGGTGGCCCACTCTTCATATGGATGCACATACTTATGTGAAGAGCTGCGACACATGCCAACGTGCCCAATATCCGATAAGAAAAGATGAAATGCCCTTAAGGCCAATGATGGGAGGACGTGCATTTTCAAAGTGGGGTATAGACTTTGTAGGTCCCATCAACCCCCCAGCTAGGAACTCCCATGCAGAATACATTATTGTAGCCACAGATTACCTTACAAAGTGGGTGGAAGTAAAAGCCACGACAAAGAATGATGCTCAAACGACGGCTAAGTTCCTATTCGAAAATGTGTTCACTAGATATGGGTTACCAATAGAGTTGGTTAGTGATAGAGGGACGCACTTCTTGAATGAGGTCATTGAAAATCTCCTTCAAGAATTCATGGTGATACATAAGAAATCTGCACCCTATCACCCACAAGCTAACGGACAAGCCGAGAGCACGAATAAGATCCTGTGTAATGTATTGACGAAACTTGTAAATAATAAACGCTCTGATTGGGACAAACAACTTCATCATGCTGTTTGGGCATACCGAGTTGCTTACAAAACGGTACTCAATGCCACCCCATTTCAGATGGTCTTCGGACAAAATGCGGTGCTACCCTTAGATTTCCTAATTCCAGCTTTAAGAGTAGCACAAGAGCATGAGTGGAATGGACACGAGTTGTCCTCTAGGATCTTTGATCTAGAGCGTTTAGGTGAGACGAGGCTACGAGCAGCAGCAGGCATCTATGCTGCAAAGAAACGGCAAAAGGCATACTTTGATGCCCATGTGAAGGATAAGGGCTTGAAAGCAGGAGATCTAGTGTTAGTCTACACATTGAAACAACACGCAAGAAAGCTAGAAAAGAGAGGCTACGGACCTATGATCATTAATAGGATCTCCACGAGTGGAGCAGTACAACTAGCCACTTTAGAGGGGGATGTCCTCCCAAACTATATTAGCGGATGCAGAGTCAAGCTGTATCAGGAACCCCTCACGGAGGAGATGCTAAGCCGACTCAATACTGCTAAGCAACGTAAAGAGGAGGAAAAACGAATTCGAGAAGAAGCACAGGCAGAGGCCTTAGAGCGTATCAGACGAATGAAGTTGAGGAGACAAGGAAGGGACCAGCCTATGACTGACACTCAAGAGTCTCCAGGCTATCACATGGCCATGTGTGAGGCTTCAGGTGAACATACCCATAAGATAGTGGACCGACGACCTTTTGTGACCTTAGAAATAGGACAAAGAGACAACACAACAAGCGTGAGGGCTTTAATTGATTCAGGAGCAGCCACAAGTGCAGTTCGGCTCTCTTATTGCCAGCAGCTGCAATTGGAGGTAAATCCCCTAGAAGCATATCTGATAGGATTAGGAGGTGTTGAAACCCCTTGCATGGGAGAGGTGGATCTTCCCCTCTACATACAAGAGGTCCTCATGCCAGCAAAAGTGCTAGTGTGTGAAGACGAGGATCTGACCGAACCTCTTGTCTTAGGCCAAGACTGGATCTATGATCACGCAGTCAACCTCAACCTAAGAAGTGGACTTCTTCAGGCTTGGGTAGGCCAAAGTCGTCTCACGATTGAATTAGAAAATCAAGCACTCAAACCAATAGAACAGGCACCAACTCCTGGTCCCTCCAGGAATCCACACGAAGATAACCATGATGTGCTTGTCCAAACTTCTAGGGTGCAGAGGAATGTCAATCTTACTGGAGGTTCAGGAGCCAAGAAGGAATTCCTAACTGATCCAAAGAAGATTCTAAACGAACGGACTGAACATCACTCTACACGAAGGAGGCCGCTGATCAAGAGGCAGGAGCGCCAACCCGTGCAACATGGAGCATCTCGTGGCGTGAAGCATATCTGGATACGCAGGGATGGAAAACCCACAGCTCCAATAGCAGATTCTCAAGGAGACAAGAAACGAGCCTCACCATCAAGGAACAAAGTGAAGAAGCCCCCTAGGATAACCCCTAGGCATACCATTTCTATTTGGGTTCCTAAGCGGTCAATGAAGGCCACCCCTAATGCTAGACAGATATGGGTGCCCAAGGCTAGCTTACAAGCCCAAATTACTTCACCTTCAGGCACTAGGATGAAGCAGCTTTCACAAGCACTCTTGGCCAACAACTCAGAAAGTGACAAGATACCTACACCTCTCACTGTCCCCACTTCCATCAACCCCCGGAATGTCTGGAAATGGGTACCCACAAGGTCCCAAATACATCACACTCTCATACCGAAATCTTCACCTGTCCTTAGCTCTAAGAGCTACGACCCCTCTATCAGAGTGTGGAGAATTAAACTGTGTACTAAACCCCCTGACTCTATTCTGTAAATCCGTCCACACTAACACAGAAGCATTCCGAGCCCATTGCATAACCAAAGTATGCATCTAGGATGACACTGACCTTTAATCACCACTCACACATATCATAAACACCTCACCACTAACCACTGATCTCCGGGATTGTCATGTTAGTATTGTGAAGGGAACACCATTACATCTTGTTTCCTATGCAACACTAATGTGCCTTTCGTCTTCCAGCAGATAAGCAACCTACTCTCATGGCAACAGCGGCAGGCACAAGCTCTCAGGCAGGATCTGGTGCTCCTATCAATTGGGATGCCATGCCAGTGGAAGCTCTACCAACAGCTAGGCCTGAAGAACTCTTGAATGTGCGAAGGATTCCTATTCCAGATCCACCGAGTGGACTAACCGAAAGAGTAAAAGGGCACTCCCATTGGTTCAATGAAATGCCAGGGGATTTGGGAGACGCAGATCACATCTGGGAGTCCAAGATGGAGTGTGGAGGGGTTTGGTGGACCTTCCAATTCTTTTCAAGAGAATTTGAGACCTTACAGAATGCAGCTCCACTTCAGGATATCTGGCAAAAGGCAGGACTACAAGCTTACTTCAGTGCAGCTCTACCTAAACCCGACTTCCTCAGGTGCTACTACTTGATTGCTACGTTGAAACCTACCCGGGATAAAGATCATTCAGGCACATTCTGGGTGCCCTCCTTATCCAATCTGGAGGAGATGAGGAAGTTTGAATTAAATGTAACGTTAATCAGGGAAGCCCTTCAAATGTATGGCACTCATGTGCCTTCAGATCGCGACCCCTTGATACCAGAATCAATGAAAAGCAATAGAGTCAAGAAGCTCAAAGAAATGTGCGCCCTCACCCCCAACATCGCCATACCTCTGCGGATGTGCCTCCAGCACTTCGCATTTCCCGCTCAGGACTGTTTCACTCAGCCTCACAAGAAGATATGGTACGGGTTGTATTTAGCAGAGACCGGAAGCTTGCCCATTAAGATGCCGGTATGGATCTTAGATCAGGTATATGAGGCTGGCAAGCGGGGGGCGAGGAAGCCCACCTTACATGGTTGTTGTGCGCTGACAAGGATCATCTACAGATGTCTGGCATATGATGTGCCAGTTGCTCGAGCCCTAAAGTATGCACACCTGGAGCTGTTCAAAGGGCGAAAGTCAGGGAGTCAGCCTGCAAAAAGAATGCGTGGATCCCTTTCACAGGTCCTGTTCCCTCCAGAAGCCACCACCGAAGTCTCCACTAGAGAGGAAGCCCAGGTGGCACCTATCACAATCCACCTCCAAGAGTCTCAACTAAGAGAGGTGGTACAGCCCACTCCTTCTGCCCCTCCACTACCTACCGATGCAGAATTTGCAGCGATGGCCACCTTCACAGAGGACCCAAACTTTGATTTTGAAAGATTTCTGCAGACGGTCCCCCTATCCGACAGTGAAGATTCCCTTGACAATGTGGGTCCGGACACATCTGCCCAAAGAGAACAGCCACGGGGCGAGATGAGCAGAGTACAGGGGGAAGGAGTGGCACAACATCCGTATGACCAAAACACACAAGTGCAGGAAGGCGCACACAGAAATGATCCGCAAGACAGTGAAGAGGAGGCCCCTGCCTACACAGCACAACTCAGACGGCTGTACAAAACAATTAAGCAAGTACAGAGAAGACATAAGATGACAGAAGAAGCAAATAGGGCCCTAGTAAACCAGATGTTGCAGTCAGAGCATATCGACCCCCATTTTGTAGAATCGCTAAATCTTTTGGCGGACACCTGTGGCATCAGTGAAGCAATGAGAACCTTGGTCTATCGAGAGAACCCTGTTTATGATCAAAGAAGAATTGATACACGGCCTCGACAAGGAAAGATGATTCAGATGGAAGTATCTACCGCGTTAGCTACGTCCACATCAGAAGATGTTCACATGATTAGCCCTAGGCCCAATGATGAACCGGAGGAAATTACGCATGCACCATCCCCCCCATCATCTCCTATCCCACCCTCAGAGCCTCTCTCCACGTGTCTTTCTACACAACCATTCTCCTCCTATAGTGAGACCATTGTACACACCCCCGTTTCCACTTTCCTTCCTTCACCCTCATCCATCTCCGTCACTCAGATTTTTGAACCCCAACTAGGTCACCCTTCCTTCCTCCATGCCCTTGGACAACCATCTGCCACGAGACAGACTCTTTCCCTCCCTTTACCCTCCCACCCTCCATTTCCTCCCTTCCAAACTCTACCTACCCCGACCCTTGTAACTGCCTCGGGCTCCACACTAATCAACCAACCCTCCTTCTGGACCCAACTTGTAAACATTCTTCAACAGGTTGATGAACATAATAAAAAGTCCCTTCCCCAAATTCACTTCCCCACATTCACAGCCACCACTATCACACCACCCACCATCCCGGTGTTCACATTTCACGAATCACACTCTCTCATGTCCGACCCCATGGACATCTCACCATCCGCTGGGTCACCCACCACCACTGTTCTCACCACACCATCACAGGTTATTACACTCACATCACCACTTCCACGCACGATAGGCACAACATCCACTTTTCCCATTCCCACTTCCCAACCCCCTGCATCTTCCATCCTTACCCCCGCATCCACCTCATTTAGTCTTGCACTCGACACCATGCTCGAAGCTGCCACTCAGCTTAAGCAGGAATATACATTATTGGAGGAAAATAACAAAGCGCTTTGCACCCTCTTAGCAACACTCCAAGAGCGTGTCAATGCTTTGGAGTCCAGTCATACGGAGTCACAAAGCAAAATATCTGCCCTCGAACATGCAAATGCGCAACTCGAAGCGAGGCATATGGAAGAGAGCAAAGCCATGGAGGAACAGCTGCGGGATCAAATGGGCCGCAATGCAAGGCTTCAACGAAACATGGCCTTGCTGCGACGACATCTGGCGGCAGCTCAAGAAGAGAACAGACGGCTTCAACAACAAAACCAAGAGAACCTCGAGGCCGCCATGGAGAACACCCCGGGAGTACCCATAGACCCGGCTAAATTTCAAGCTGTTCCCTCAGAAAGCATACAACAGATCTTGGAAACTTATGCCAATCTTTTAGAAGCACATGATCAGCTTGCCGACCAGCTGAAGGACCTACAGAGACCCCAAGAGTCTACACCACACCAACGGGAACCTAAAGAGATGACTGACGCTGCTACGTCACCTGAACCTGAACATTCAACTACCAATGACGTACTGGAGTTACGGCAACAGATTGCAGAATTAAAATTGAAGTTGATGCAGTACGAGCGACCTCCTTCCCCACCTGAGCAACCGTTAGAAGAAGAAGCAGTTACTATTCCAGTGGAGGAAGCATTCGACGACACCTACGAGCCTCAACCATTCCCAGGAGGACGCGTCACAGAAGAAGGTCAAGATACCTATGAGGAACCCCCATCGGCATGGATGAAACAGGTAGAGGAAATGGGGCAAACTCATCAGGAACGGATATCCACTCAGATGCTGGCAATGAAGGCCATTGAGGACACCATCCTTCACTCAGAGTACTTCAGGCACATTGCCTCTAGACGCCTTATCACTAGCTCAGAATTACAATACAAGCCCTATTTTGTATTGTTGGCCGACTACAACGCAGAAATCAAAAGAGTCACCAACAAGTGCCCAACATTTGCCACACAGTTCGAACCAGAAGATATACCAGAAGCGGCACGAAAAGGGGCCATATTCCAACCAACTTGGAGGCAGAAGTTACTCGAAACTTACCCAGAAATGCTTCGAACATGGGATCACGCCCCCATGCATTTGAAGTACAATCCGTGTTTTGGGCCAGTGCAAAGACGAAGATCATGGAAAGCTTTTGCAATCAAGGTTCAGAATAACGCGAACTGTAAAGAATGGCTCAATTACCCCGCCATCGCCCCCCCAACCGGTACTCCCACAGTGTCATACATGATTGCAACCATCAGACATTGGATACCACGTCTCCACCCCATGCCAGATGTCGCTGCCCAGATGATGCTCAAGATCTTCGATATGATGCAGGTCGTACTCAAAACTTTTCGCAATGTATGCCGTATTCAACCTCCTATTCCCGGGTTTATTAATGGTAACTACGACCTGCTATATGATATGAGCACAACCCCGAGCATACGAGTGGCTTACGCATGGCATGCACGCATAAGATATCTCCCTGCCTGCTACAAGCAAACATTCAACGATATGTTCACCACGGGGTTTTGGGAGGCACATTCAGAGGTATTCGCGCCACGGCCTACGCATTTACTCCATCTTTTTGCATGCGAGCAAACGATGCATTCCGAGCTTTACACGATGCCACAACCTCACATGCCTGGTACAGTTGATTGGGAGGCTTTGCAACGAGACCTGGTCAGAGGTTTAAGAATCAAAGAACAAGAATTGGCAACCGACCTCCTGCAGAAATACATTGATCAAACTGTGGAAGAGAGGTCTGTCAGAGGCGACAGACCCTAGGGGGGGAGAGTGTTGACAGTATAGACAGTATACGGGAAGAAGCAAGTACGGACACACATGCAGATCTAGCACTAAGGCAACCCTTCATTTTTTTTCAAAACCCTTACAACAACTTATTCATTGTTGCATTGCATGCAGAGACCACTATGAATCCCAATTCTCTTTGCCTTAATCAAACTTTAGATGCCTTGATGAATGTCTGACCACAGTAAGGTGTTGTGCTTAATAGAAATGGAAAATTTCCAAATACATTCAAATATGTACTCCCATTGCTTAATCTCCATTACAATTTCAGGAGTCTATTGAGAAGCCAACTCATGTGAGGCTTGCTTGTTGGGTGCCTTTTGTACATAAAAGTGGCAACATCTCTTAATATAATAGGTTTCTTGATGGCATAGTACTCTTTTTTCTTGCAACGTGCTCAATCTAACCCTCAAAAGATCCTTGCAACTTTAGAAAGATTGTCCTTGTCTTCTATATCAATTATTTCATGTTTTTGTTGTTGATGATAAGGTCACCCCAAGCACTGATTCCCACTTTATGAAACTTATGCTCTTTGAAATCAACCATTCTAACCAAGGGGAATCCAAGCTTTATAGAAATTTAACAATTTTTGTTAACAACATGAAATTTTGAAGCTTCGAGTAAAGCATGTGAGACAAACCAGTCACTATATCCCCTTTAACATTGATTGATTATTGGAATTCATGTTTAAATCATTAGAAATGTGTCTCAATTTCTTCAAAAGGTTTTGATATACAAACTTAACTTTCTACAAACAACAGAATCAAGTCTATAAGCCAACTGTTTGAGCCAATTTTTAATGTAAACGACTCCACAAGTCAATGGGGGTTTAATAATTGAAATTGAAACTTTGTTTTGATCAGTACATTTTTCAAGCTTCCTTTTGAACTTGGTTGGTTGAAATTTAGGTAAGGCCTCCTCTTCTGCATATGACATGGTGAAGTCTATTGAAATCATAGAATTTTTGAACTAAAAGAATTTGTTATTGTCAAACTCATTAAAGATCTTGAGGGAAATTCCTTTGTCCTCCATGAATTGAGTGTTTTAAAGCACACAATAGGGGAGCCATTACAGGCTATAGCTTTGTTCAAGCTGATTGTTGAGAATCGTATCATTATCAAGAAGATGTTCAACAACATTACCTGCTACTCTTGAGCTTTCTTGCTTAGTGTGAAGTGCTGCACCACACTTTATATGAAAATCATAGGGATTATCATCAACAAAAAGAGGGTCGAACACATCCTCTAGTGGGACATCGAAAGGACTAGTAATTATGAAGTTTGGGACATTTGTTCTTCCATTGGTTTTGGTGTGTTTTCTTTTCTATAGCATTAGAGGAATTTACATACATTGGGACCCTCACTTTTGTTGCCATTAGTTCCGAGCTCTCAGTATCTTTTAGGCTTCATGCTCTTCACGCAGATATGGCTTTTTATTGTGCGAACGATTGAAGGCCAACTTCTTATCCACTTCCCCTTTTGGTGAAGACATCACACGTGGTCTTCCCTTCAACACCCACAATTTTGTTTATGCTTTTTATTTTATTATCTCAAAATAAAATATAGAATGAAAAAAGATAGGAAAAAAAAAAGAGAGAAAAAAAGAACGAACAAGAGTATTGGAGTGTTGTCCAAGCCCATGTAGCCTAGTGGATTGACGCCTTGAGTTAGGAGGAAGTCCTAAGTTCAAGTCTTGGTTACATATATCTATGGTTTCCTCAAAAGATGCGTGCCTCTACCTTATAAGGTCGGGTGTGTGAGTGTGTTTCCAATTCATTGTACTCCCAAAAAAAAAGAAATTCGGTTGTGTAGTGTAGGGCAAAGGTCATGTGTGTTGACAGGTTTCTTTCTCCTTGTGTGCATAGTTTGCAATTCAAGCTTTATAGAAATCTAACAGATTTTGGCTAACAAAATGACATTTTGAAGTCTCGAGTTAAGCATGTGAGACAAACCAATCATTCTGCCCCCTTTAACATTGGGTTGATTATTGAAATTCATGTTTAAATCATTAGACATATGTTTCAATTTCTTCAAAAGGTTTTGATATACAAACTTAACTTTCTACAAACAACAGACATCAAGTCTATAAGCCAAATCTTTGAGCCAATTTTTAATGTAAACGACTCCACAAGGTCAAAACGGGGTTTAATAATTGAAATTGAAGCTTTATTTTGGTCATTAAATTTTTCAAACTTCCTTTTTTTGAACTTGGTTGGTTGAAAGTCAGGTAAGGCCTCCTCTTCTGCATATGACATGGTGAAGTCTATTGAATTCATATAATTTTTTGAACTAAAAAGAATTGTTATTGTCAAACTCACTAAAGATCTAGAGGGAAATCCCTTCATCCTCCATGAATTGAGTGTTTTTAAGCACACATTAGGGGAGCCATTTAGGCTATAGCTTTGTTTAGGCTACTTGTTGAGAATCATATCATTATCAGGAAGATGTTCAACAACATTACCTGCTACTGTTGAGCTTTCTTGCTTGTTGTGAAGTGATGCACCACACTTTCTATGAAAATCATAGGAATTATCATCAACAACAAGAGGGTCAAGCACATCCTCTAGTAAGACATCAAAAGGACTAGTAATTCTGAAGTTTGGGACATTTGTTCTTCCATTGGTTTGGGACATTTTCTTTTCTATAGCATTAGAGGAATTTACCTACATTGGGCCCTCACTTTTGTTGCCATTAGTTCCGAGCTCTCAGTATCTTTTAGGCTTCATGCTCTTCGCGCAGATATGGCTTTTTATTGTGCGAACAATTGAGGGCCAACTTCTTATCCACTTCCCCTTTTGGTGAAGACATCACACGTGGTCTTACCTTCAACACCCACAATTTTGTTTATGCTTTTTATTTTATTATTTCAAAATAAAATATAGAATGGAAAAAGATAAAAAAAAGAGAGAGAAAAAAAGAACGAACAAGATTATTGGCTTTTGACCTTCGTTCGAATGATTTCTGATGTTTTTTTCTATGTGGAGAGGATCTTTTATGTCTGGATTTGTTGAAGATTCTGTGAGAGAGAGAGGATAAGACGAGGCCACGCACGCGCACAGGCTTTTAACATGCTATCATGACCAGAAATCGGATAATATCATGAACAGCTATCATGGCTGGAAGGACATAGGGATCCTCACACTTTTGTTCTCCCCCCACCCTGTGTCTTCTAAAGGCTCTAGCCTTGTGTGTTCCCTATGGAAGAGTTGGAACAAGGCGAAACAATTCATCAGAATCAGTGATGAGTGGAAGTGGGCGGCTGGAATAAGACAAAATTACTCTATCTGGTTTCTGATTTCTGGCATTAGGGGGGTGGAGTCTTGGAGCCTCCAAACTGCTAAGCGGCTATGGAACAAGGGGTTCAAACAGTGGAAACAGCTCTGGAAACAAGAGACCAGCGAGTGGATTAGGTTCCAAGACTTAGACCCAAGACTTAGAGCTACCCTCGAAGAATGGACTCTTCTTCAAGGTAAGTGTTTAGTGTGGGAACGGTCAACTACCCGCCTTCTTTGCGGATATGATCCTCCATGCCTGGAGGGCCCCAAATGGAGAAATGGTAAGAAACTATCTAGAATCCCCAAATTCAAAGAGAACTTAGATGTTCATCACACCCTTAACAAGCGATGGTGCCTTTCTTGGACCAAACTTCGATGGGAACTAAAGTTCATGTCTATTTGGCACCCCCTAATTGAGATCAAAAAGTTCGTTCTCATGTGGCAGATCTTGCATAAGGGTATCTGGTCCAATGCAAGAGCTAAAAAAAATCTACGGTGTGCCTCCATGGTGCAAGTGTTGCCATCGATGCATCGAAGATTTAGCTCACCTTTTCTTTGATTGCCCCAAGTCCCATGTTATCTGGCACCACGTGATGCGGATATTGAGACTCACGAACCAAATCAATTGGCAACAGGCATTGTTGGGTGAGGCGGTTGGCTGCTCATTTAGGCTATGGAATGCCATAAGGGGTGAAACTCTTTGGAAGATTTGGAGGGATCGATGTGCTGTCAATTTTGGCCAAATTCGAAAGGAATGGTCGATTGGAAAATCCTTGTTTCTTCTAGGTAAAAGAATCTCTCGAGATAAGAGATCTCCACCGTTTAAACATCACTGTATTTATCTCCTTGAAAATAACAAGTTGAAACCCAAATGGGTCCCTCACGAGGGAGACGATAGATTTGTCAGCCTCATTTGTAATGCCCTTTAGTTTGTTGTTCTCCTCCACTGCATTGTGGGATTTGGGGGGTCCCATGGGCACTATTCCCATTCATTTGTAACTTTTCTTTATTTTAATTAAAGTTCGAAAGAATAAGCCACGGTCGAACTTCCTTTTATTAAAAAAAAATCAACCAGATTAAAAAAGGAAAGTCTGGGAGAATAGGCAAGGCTGAACTTCCTTTTATTAAAAAAAAATCGACCACATTGAAAAACGAAAGGATGAACTCTCTCGACTAAGACGAGCTTTTATGATGCCAAAGAAATGTTGAGTCAATGAATATATGAACGGAGAACGAGGAATTGAAGAGAAAGAGAGAAAAACGGAAGATATAGAGAGAGCTTGCCTATGCAATGTGATTGAGCAAGCCACATGCCTCAAAAACCTGATGCAATGTGATTGCAATGTGATTGAGCAAGCCACATGCCTCAAAAACCTGATGCAATGTGATTGAGCAAGCACATGCCTCAAAAACCATGCTAGAGGATTACTTTCTAATCCTCTTTTTTAGGGTGTGGTTCAACCATCTCTTGTGTGTTATTTTTTTAATCTAATGATTGATAATAAATGTGAGGTCCTAATTTGTTAATCGCCTTTATCTTTCCAATGTTAAATAACTCTAGCTCTCATGCACATCTAGCACCCTCTGTAAAAAGCCATCAACACTAAATGGGTATACAAGTTGAAATTAATCCTGATGGAACAATTGACAAGCATAAGGCTAGGCTTGTTGCTAAATGTTATGCTCAATAGAGAGGCATTGATTTTGATGAGACCTTTGGTCCCACATGCTAAATGATCACTTTTCATAGCATTTGTGCACTTGCAGCTTATCATGGCTGGAATATACATCAGTTGGACACTAAAACTCCATTTTTTGAATGATGATTTACATAAAAAATGCACCTCAATGTTTTCATGTAAATCTTCAGTAGAAAAGCACATTGAGGTACACTATCATTATGTCAGAGAGAGGTTCTTTGTTGGAGAGATCAGTTTGGCTTATGTGCCCACACATTTAATTCTTCCACAAACCTCAGAACTCCAACATTTAATTCTTTGAATCGTGGGCTTCTTCTTCTTACGATCCTTCTCCTTGGTCTTTAGGATGTGGTTGTGGGATTCTTTGGAAATTTCGATTCATACATCTCTTCTTCAAGGTCATGTAATAGCTATTTGAGTCTATTCGTATTGCTTTGGAAAACTTCCTCTACTTTCCTTTATTCCCACTTTTCATGTACAAGGATAAGAAGGCCTTCATTGTCTTCTTTGGTGTATGTATATATATTCTGTTTGTGCTCTTTGATGGCTCTTGTTGGTTTGCTTTCTTGATGATGATTCTTCCAATGGATCCATGGCTATATCACTAAGGTAGAAGTGCAAGTGAGAAGCTCCAATAACATGAGGTGTATGTTTAAACGTTCTTTGGTAATAAGATTCTCCGGGTGACATTGATAAAGTGTGGCAGATTGACATCTTATCCACCATCCAACAACCCATCTAGAAAATATAGAAAAGGTTTAACACTTTAGAACTTTTACGCCTCAAAAGTAAGAGAAAATACTTCTCATGTTGAGAGCTAGTTACAATAAAATATCATGGATAGTCTGTTGGATGTGTACATAAAGAGTAAAGTGTCTCTCCATCTATTGGGTTTGATGTCTCTTTGACACTAAGATCTGGTTGATGTGGAGCTTCTATCATGGACCTAAGAGCCTAGTGAACAACTCTATTGGCATCAATTACTTCATGATGCCAGAAGATTCCAAAACTTTATCTCAAAAACCCTTTTGTTTTTCTGGATCAATAGTATCACATGTATAAAGATATCCAAATATGCCAAGGGGTGGGTCTATTCTATGACATTCCTCCAAGCGCAACTCTATATAGTATGCAGCTGATGTTATGAGGATTACAATTGTAACATCACATCTCTAAGAAGAGTCTAGTAGCTTCTTGTTGATGTTCATGCACTTCATGAAAATATGGAAAACATCTTCTTCCTTGTGGCATTGCATGTGGAGACCATTGCCAATCCCAATTCTCTTTGTCTTACCAAAACTTCGGATACCTTGATTGGATGACTAACCAGAGAAAGTTCTTGTTCTTAATGGAAGTGGGAAAATTCCAAATACATTCAAATAGGTATTCCATTTCTTAATCTCCATTGAACTTTCGAAAGCCTAATGAGAATCCAAATTCTATTAGCTTTGCTTGTTGTTGCCTTCTATACATAAAAGTAGCAACATCTTTTAATGTAATAGGCTGCTTGATGGCAGAGTACTCTTTTTTCGCCTTCAACATGCTCAATATAAGCCTCATAAGAACCTTGCAACCTTTAGGAAGATTGCATTTGTCTTCAATATCAGTTATAGTCATGTTTTTGTTGTTGATTATAAGCTCACTCCAAGACCTCCCGAATCCCACAAAGCAAGTGTTAGATGCCTAGAAACTACTAGGATATAGAGCTTGAAGTCCCACTAAGGTAGACACTTGGAATCGATGGCCTTAAGACTAGATGAGATAACTAGTTTGAATGATCCCCTTAAGGGGTTGGTGTAATGACTCTCCACCCAAGTGGTGATGGTGCCTAGCCGAGCCCATAGGGGTTGTATGCTCCTTGATCTTTGATCATGTAGTCCTCTTGGAATTCAACCATTCTAGCCAACGGGAATCCGAGCTTTACAGAAATATAACAATTGTTGGTTAACAACATAACATTTTGAACTCTAGAATGTCATACAAACAAATTATTACGCCCATTTAGCATTGGATTGATTATTGAAATTCATGTTTAAATCATCAGAGATATGTCTCTATTTCTTCAACAGGGTCTGAAATACAATCTTAACTTCCTACAAACAGCAAACATCAAATCTATAAGCCAAATATTTGAGCCATTTTTTGATGTAAGCAACTCTAGAGGGTTAATGAGGGTTTAATAATTCCTTCATTCTCCATGAATTGAGTGTGTTTAACCACATTAAGGGAGCCATTGTAGATTTATTCAAGATAAGAGTTGTGACTCAAACCATTACCAAGAAGATTTTGGACAACACTACCTTCTTTGTAAGTATCCCCTATGTTAGCTACTTTCTCTTGAGGTGTTTTGATCCTTGCCGTGGAGTGTTGCACCATCCTTTATATGAAAATCAGAAGGATTATCATGAACAACAAGAGGGTCAAACACATCTTATTGTTTTGACTGGTGCCAATGACTATGGACAGATCCTGGACCTTAGGCTAGATTGTATCACCTTCATCTTTGGGCAAGTTGATATGTCTAATCCCTTCTTTCATGGCTAATATAACCACTTTCTCTTCTACAATTATTCTATGTCCGCTCTGACATTCTCTGCGTGTGAAGAGCTTCGTTTTGAGAGGCACTACAATCATGAAAGGGAAACGAGACTTTGAACAGAGAGGATAGCACTGGGCCACGCATGCACTCACACTTTTAATGCGCTGTCATGGGTCAAAAATCGGATAATATGCCGACCAAATGAAAAAAGAATAGGGTGAAGCTTCCAAGAGTCACATGCAATGCTTAAATTTGGTGCCTGGCCTCGGCATCACCAAAATTTGAGGGATGCCCTAAGGATAAAAATGAGCATCTTTAAAGATCATTCAAAAGTATGCTTCCAATGTATGGGATAGAAGTTTGAACATTATCTTGACTTATTACACAAGATGGTTGACTAAGCATGCTTTGGTTGTATATAAACAATTTTCTACAGTTATTGTTGTAAAAATAAATGAAAATTGTAGTTTTTTAAGGTTGCAACCTTTCAAATGCAATTCAATTTGCAAATGTGAGGCACTTCAAGCTGCAACATTTAGTGTCATTTTGATGCCAAAAATGTGTTTAAACCAATACTTTGCACACTCTTTGATTCGAGAGAAATGGGGAGTCTTTAAGAAAGATGATAGATTCATAGAACTACTCATCCATTCTCATCATATCACACATAGCAAAATCTTAAACTTAGATTATAAATCATAGCAACAAAAATTTGGAACATTGATTTCATTTCCGGCAAATAAAAACCTATGTGTGCCATGATTGTGATATTATTCAACAAGCAATTGATAATAAAAAGTAATCTTTTTAGAATTAAGAATTTCCAATTTTAACCATTTAGAAATTTAGTATCTTTTCACTACTTGGTCAATGCATGTCATTCACAATTAGAGAGCATGGGCACTGGGCAATCTTCAAAGTTCTTGAACCAATTCACAATAAATAAATAAATGATACATTGCTATATGCTATATGACATAGGAACATGGGAACAAACACTCTATAATATATATGGAAAATAGTCATTCTTTAATATAAATGACCAAACTGTAAATTATGCAAAACCTTATTCAACTTACTAACCTATAGGTGTGGATTAGAAGAGTGGTAAAGACATAAACAATGGGGTTGCCAAGTGCTACAAAAATGAGTTCTCAATGTTCTCACTCAAGTTGCGAAGAGGCAAGTTCAACTTTGAAGTGTTTGTGCCGAATTCGATACTAGAATAGAAATTATTTACTAGAAATGTGCTCTAGAAAATTAGAAAATAATACCCTTAAAGTCTATTTTTTGAAAAAATCATCAATGCTAAGGGCCCAAATGATGTATATAGAAAGAATGACTAGTGTGTTTCATGCCCAAACTCAAATCCCACTCTCTCTCTCTCTCTCTCTCTCTCTCTCTCTCTATATATATATATATATATATATATATATATATATATATATATATATAAAGAGAGAGAGAGTCAAAGATGTTCGGGTCTTGAACATGGGCATCCCTCAGGATGCCCAATCCTAAAAAGTGGCATCGTTTGATGCTCAAACCCCCTTTTGATGCTCATTTTGGGCATCAAATTTAAACACTCGGACTCACATGAGCTTGTGCCTTTGTGTCTCGATTTGTTGAAGGTTTATGTGGGTGTGAAGATCTTCATTTTGAGATGCGCTCAGTCATGAAAGGGGAACGAAACTCCGGAGAGAGAGAGAGAGGATAAGACGAGGCCACGCACGCGCACACACTTTTAACATGCTATCATGACTAGAAATCGGATAATGTGAAATCGACAAAAAGGAAAGGATGAACTCTCTCGACTCACACAAGCTTTTATGATCCCAAAGAAATGTTGAGTCAATGAATTTATGAACGGAGCATGAGGAATTGCAGAGAGAGACACGGAGAGAAAAAAGGGGGGACATATAGAGAGCTTGCGTCGTGCAATGTGATAGAGCAAACCACATGCCCCAAAAATTATGGTACTTTTTAATCTTCTCTCTTCTCTTTTCTCTTCTCTTCTCTCTTCTCTCTTCTGTGTTAGGTGTGGTTCAACCACATGTTACATGTCATTTTTTGAAATTATTGATTGATACTAAATGTGAGGTCCTAATTTTCCACTTATCATTATCTTTCCAATGTTAAATAGCCCTCGCTCTCATGCAGATCTAGAGCTCTCTCTAAGGTCAAAGCACTCCTTATATGGTCACTTTGAGGAGAAGTCCATCAACACTAAATGGGCATACAAGCTCAAAACAAGCCTGATGGAACAATTGATAGGTATAAGGTTAGGCTTGTTGCCAAATGTTATGCTCAAGAGAGAGGCACTGATTTTGATGAGACCTTTGGTCTTTGATGTCGAATGATCACTATCTGTAGCATTCGTGCACTTGTAGCTCATCGTGGCTGGAATGTACATTAATTGAATATTAAAACTGTATTTTTTGAATGGTGATTTACATGAAAAATGCACCTCGATGTCTTCATGTAAATCCTCAATGAGAAAGCACACAGTGAGGTGCACCATCATTATGTCAAAGAGAGGTTCTTTGTTGGAGGAATGAGTTTGGCTTACGTGCCCACACATGATAATATTGTAGACCTTTTCACAAAGGCTCTGCCTGGGGAGAAATCTGAAGCTTCTCGCAAAACTTTGGACTTACTTCCTTTTGTGGATTGATCTGTAGAGGGGGATTTGCTGATATATTTTAGAAGTCATATGTGTGAACACACTTAGGACCACCAAGAAAAGTTTTTCTCTCTATAGGAGGTTTTTTCCTATGGCTTGTATATATGTTTAATGAGTCACTTATCTTTGTACATTCATTTGGTAATACATTTTGTATTGTGTTATGTTCCAAGTTTCTTCTTCTTCTTTGTGGTGTTTGTGTGCTTTCGCAAACCTCAAACTCCAACATTTAATTCTTCGAATCCTGGGAGAAAGAAGCAACGGTTCAAATGTAACTATCTAGGGCTTCTTCTCACGATCCTTCTCCTTGGTCTTTAGGATGTGGTTGTGGGCTTCTTCGGAAATTCCGATTCATACATCTCTTCTTCAAGGTCATGTCATAGCTATTTGAGTCTATTCATATTGCTTTGGAAAACTTCTTCTACCTTCTTTTATTCCCCCTTTTCATGTAGATGGATAAGAAGGCCTTCATTGTCATCCTTGGTGTATGCTTATATATTCTGTTTCTCCTGTTTGATGGCTCTTGCTGGTTTGCTTCCTTGATGATGATCCTTCCCAATGGATCCAAGACTACATCAACAAGGTAGAATGACAAGCAAGAAACTCTACTAACATGAGGCGTATGTTTAAACGTTCTTTGGTAATAAGAGTCTCCGGGTGAATTGATAAAGTGTGGCAGATTGACATCCAACAACCCATCTAGGAAATATGAGTAGGGTGTATTTTGCAGAAAAGGTTTAACACTTTAGAACCACTAGGCCTCAAAGGTAAGAGAAAAATACTTCTCAAATTCAGAGTTAGTTGCAATAAAAATTCATGGATAGTCTGTTGGATGGATACATAGAGAGTAAAGTATCTCTCCATCTATTGGGTTTGATGGCTCTTTGACACTGAGATTAGTTGATGTGGAGCTTCTATCATGGACCTAAGAGCCTAGTGAACATCTGTACTGACATCAATATATTTCATGATGCCAAAAGAGTCCAAAACTTGATTCTCAGAATTCCTTTTGTTTTTCTAGAATCTATAGTCTCACATGTATATCCAAATGTGCCAAAGGAGTGGGTCTATTCTTTGAAATTACTCGGCCAAGAGCAACTCTATGTAGTATGCAATTGTCATTATGAGGATTACAATTGTGACATCATATCTGAAAAGAGTTTAGTAGCCTCTTGTTGATGTTGCACTTCATGAAAATAAGGAAAACATCTTCTTCCCAATTCTCTTTGCCTTACTCAAGATACCTTGATTGAATTATTAACCAGAGCAAGGTGTTGTGTTTTATGGAAATGGGAAAATTCCAAATACATTCAAATAGGTATTCCATTTGCTTGATCTCCATTGAACTTTCCAAAGCCTAATGAGAATCCAAATCCTATTAGGTTTGCTTGTTGTTTCCTTCTATACATAAAAGTAGCAACATCTTCTAATGTAATAGGTTGCTTGATGACAGAGTACTCTTTTTCCTCCTTCACCATGCTCAATGTAAACCTCACAAGATCCTTGCAACCTTTAGAAATATTGTACTTGTCTTCAATCTCAGTTATAGTCATGTTTTTTTTGTTGATCATGAGGTCACCCCAAGCAGTGATTTCCACTTTATGAGACTTATGTCCCTTAATAGTCTTTTGTTAAAGGGAAGTTTGATAATTGAGATCTACTCTTTTGCATTAGTTTGAACTTATTTGAAGGTACAATGAAAGGCAGGTATAGTGCCCATGGGACCTCTTGAATCCCACACAACAAGTGTTAGATGCCTACAAACTATTAGGACATAAATCCTGAAGTCCCACTAAGGTAGACACTTGGAAGTGATGGCCTTAAGGCTAGATGTAATAACTAGTTTGAATGATTCCCTTAAGGGGTTGGTGTAATGTCTCACCATCCAAGTGGCGAGGGTTGTTAGCCGAGCCCATAGGGGTTGTATGATCCTTGATCTTTGGTCGTGTAGTCTTCTTGGAAATCAACCATTCTAGCCAAGGCAATCCAAGATTTATAGAAATATAACAATTGTTGGTTAACAACATAAAAAATTGAACTAAAAAATGTCATACAAACAAATCATTACGCTCCTTTAGCATTGGATTGATTATTAAAATCCATGTTTAAATCATAAGAGATATGTCTATAATGTTTAAATCATTACGCCCCTTTAGCATTGGATTGATTATTGAAATTCATGTTTAAATCATAAGAGATATGTCTCTATCAACCATTCTCGCCAAGGGGAATCCAAGCTTTATAGAAATATCACAATTGTTGGTTAATAACATAACATCTTGATCTCTAGAATGTCATACAAACAAATCATTACGCCCCTTTAGCATTGGATTGGTTATTGAAATTCATGTTTAAATCATAGAGGTATACAACCTTAAACAACATCAAGTCTATAGGCCAAATCTTTGAGCCATTTTTGGATGTAAACAACTCTAGAGGGTCATTGATGGTTTAATAATTCCTTCTTTCTCCATGAGTTGAGTGTACTTAACCACATTAAGGGAGCCAGTGTAGATTTCTTTAAGATAAGAGTTGTGACTCATACCATTATGATCAAGAAGATCTTCAACAACACCACCTTCTTTTTAAGTATCCCCTGTGTTAGCTACTTTCTCTTAATGTCTTTTGATCCTTGCCGTGGAGTGTTGCACCATCCTTGATGTTACTTTCTCTTAATGTCTTTTGATCCTTGCCGTGGAGTGTTGCACCATCCTTTATATGAACATCAGAAGGATTATCATGAACAACAAGAGGGTCAAACACATCCTCTTGCTTTGATTGGCTAGAACTTTTGCCTCTTGAGGTGGGGGTTCAACCGTTGCCAACAACTATGGACAGATCATGGGCCTTAGGCTAGTTTGTATCACCTTCGGGTAGCTGATATGTCTAATCCTTTCTTTATGGGAGATGGGGGAGGGTTCCATGGGTACTGTCTCCACTTTTACTCGTACAATTGTTCTTTGCAAGCTCTCCTAAAGAGTAGGCTTTGGCTTAACTTCCTTTAGAAAAGAGGGTCAAACACATCCTACAACAAGACATCAAAATGATTACTGTTTTTCAAGTTTGGGACTTTTTATTCTTCCATTGCTTTTGATGCGTTTTCTTTTCTATAGGATTAAAGCAATTTTTACACACATTGGGACCCTCACCTTTGTTGCTATTAACTACTAGAATCTTAGGGTCAATTCGCACTGTTCGGATGGCAAAGCATGTTGCATACTATTTCCTCCGGCCTCTCAATTGAGACTCATCGGTACTGAGAACGAATGGAAAATTATCTCAACTATTACATTGTTCACCCGAAATTTCTTAACCGTGGATTCGTCATGTGCCGCTTGTCTCGTATTTGTTTCGAGGGGGTGAAACTGGTACATGATGAAGTGGGTCCAAAATGTTTTTAGATGTATCTAGACCAATAAGCTTTTGCCACATTCTTTTATTGTTTGTGCCACCGCCCTATGAGAAGCCGCACTCAATATTTTTAGGATTCAAGCTCTTCAAGCAGAAATTGCTTTGCATTGTCCAAGCTTGCATAGCGTAGTGGTTGATGCTTTGAATCTCTAAGATGAATTCCTTAGTTCATATCTCGGCTAGAAGTATCCATGAGTTCCCAAAGATGAGTGTCCATGAAGTTCCCCAAGATGGGTGCCTCTACCTTGCCAGGTCGGGTGTGTGGGTCTTTCCAATTCATTGTAGTCTAAAAAAAAAAGGTCGAGTGTGTAGGTCTTTCCAATTCATTGTAGTCTAAAAAAAAAAAAAGAAATTTCTTTGTATTGCGCGGACAACTGAAGGCCAACTTCCGATCCACTTCCCTCTTTGGTGACGACGTCACACGTGGTGTTAGCTTCAACGCCAACAATTTTGTTTTCTCATGCTTTTTATTTTATTATTTTAAAATAAAATCCAGCATGGAAAAATATTGGAAAAGCAAGAGAACAAAAAAATCATCGATTGGCCTCGGCCCTCGACCTTTACTTGAATTATTTCTGGTACTTTTTTCTATGTGGAAAGGATCTTTTATGTCGTTCCGGATTTCTGGAACGTTCTCTGAGTGTGAAGAGCTTCGTTTTGAAAGGCACTGCAGTCTTGAAAGGGAAATGACTCGTACAGAGACTCGAGAGGATAAGGCCGGGCCACGCACACATACACACTTTTAACGCGCTGTCATGAGCAGCAAACCGGATAATATGCCGAGTCATTGCCGACCAGATGAAAAAAGAACAGGTGAAGCTTCCAAGAGTGATATGAGCTTCAGCCTTGTATGCTTGGCCAAAGAAATGTTGAATCAATGAGTATACCGACGGACCTCGGCGAATTGGAGAGAGAGAGAGAGATTGATTGCGTGGCGCAATGCTATAGAGCGAACCTTGGGAGCGGTGAATGAGACAATATGATGGCAAGGCCGAGATCGATTCTGCCATCTTTGTGCAATCAAAATTCGGAGTGCGAGGAGAATAACTGTGTAGCGTAGGGCAAAGGTTGTGTGCGTTGACAGGTTTCTTTCTTTCTCCCTGTGTGCGTAGTTATCGACAAGCATTCAGACATCTGATTACTTGTGATACTGTGAGTTAGATGCCTTTAAATTAGTTGTGATACTGTGAGTTACATGCCTTTAATCCATGGCTGTTCAGCATCAGCAGCGTAGAACTGATGACCGCAGCAAAAAGAATGGCAGCAAAACGTTAAACTTGGCGAATTTCTTCACCTCCAAGACTTGCTTTCTTCTTGCAAGGCCTTCTACCTTGGACATTTTACATGCGAAGCTTGATTCCGGAGAGGCATCACCTTCATGCAAGCCGTTCGAGAAACCTTGTCTCGTTCCCATCAGCAGTTTTGCGCATATTTGCTCTGCTACGATGCAGAAAACTTGTACCTCGATCTACGGCACAGTTCGACCGCATAGAATCGGTTCTCACGAGGATGACATGGGGAGCATACGTTCTTCCTCTATCAGTTCTTTAGATTCGGAACCTAGTCATCAGATGTCACCAGAGAGTTCCTCCCCTCTACAAAAACATTTGATCTTCTGCATCGTGCAGAAATGTTCTTCAAGTGGCTACACATTATTCAATGTGGACAATCACAGAATTATGGATCATACTTGCGCAAGGCCTTCTTTAGGCGTTTTTCCTCAGGCTTACTGCAAGGAAGCTGACAATCTAGCTCACAATATCGTGAATTCTGGATGGGCACCAATAAGGTTCCAGAATTTGGCTTTTGCTCGGCTTCAAGGGGAGCCTGCCATGATTTGCTCCAGCGCTTCTCAACATTCTGCTGCTTTGCAACAAGCAGTCGTTCCACGAACTGCCAGTGATCCTATTCCGTCGCCTCCAGTTTTTCTGCTGAACATTCCACTGAAGTCTTTCAAGGATCACATTCTGCACATTGTGCATTCTACGCACCACCAGCACGATTTTCCGGACAAGGAAATGTTGGATTCTGTACAAGAATTTTTCATGTACACTGAATCAGAGGGTAAGCATTAGTGTATTTGACAGTTGATTTGTTTAGATTCTATGCTCAATTTCTTAGTCCATACAACTAAATTGCTCGAGAGTTATTGATCTAAATGTTAGCTCTTATTCATTCATGTTCAACAGAAGATAATCGATGGAATCATCGGTATCAGCTGTTACGCATGCTATAGGAGTTATGACTTTTCTACCGTTCAGCAAAAGCTCTATATATCTATAAACAATTATTTTCGTCCCCTCGTTGATTCGTATTATACTTGCTTTGAATCCATCGGCATTTCCATTGACTTTCTCAGTGATTTGGCTTTCCTCGTCGAGGACCTGTGTATGGATCCTGGAAGTTATTAATTGCACATATGATTCTTCATTAGTTTCTCGTTTGAGTTATTAGCCGTCTCAGGCATCCTTTATGCCATCTCAATTGTACTTTCAATTTTTGAGAAAGAAGTAAAATCTTATTCTTCCTCTTTCTTATCCCTTGTTTTATCCCTTAATGTCATTCTGGCATGTTACATATGCCCAATGCATGTTTTTATAACCCTTTACAAGCTAGTAGTATACCTGACTCGTGCTGTTTGTATGTTGAGCTGTTGTAGTCTCGACTTCGTCATATATCAGTCTTTAAACATTAAAAGAGGATCTCTTTTCTATCCCAGGTAAGAAGGTATTTGAAGAGTTAGATAGAGATGCTGACGGAAGGATCACCATAGATGATTTGAAGACGGCTATGAAGAAGATGAAATTGCCTGCAGCGTATGCGAGGGATTTCATGAGAAGCAAGCATTTGCTGACTTCGAAGAATTTTGGCTGGTCAGAGTTCTCTTCTTTAATGCAAGAAAAGGAGCCCATGATTGTTCAATTGTTCAACTCTCTAGGTGTTAGTAAATCAGGCACCGTCTATGGCTCTCATGTACGGAGTTCACTAGCAAGAATCGGCCTTTCTGCAACAGACGTCAACGTGGCTGATATGATCAAATTCTTAGCGAAAGGCGATGACCATGGATTTAAGTATGGACAATTTCGAAGGTTCATGTTACTTCTCCCAACTGAACGACTCACGCAGGATCCATGGTATGCCTTGTTTGATGTCGCTACATCTGAAATTCTTTGGACTTACTTTTGATCTGATTATACATAATATGAGAGTGCCTCATTAAGATTCATGCCTCATTCTCTCAACAAGTAAATTTCTGTAAAACAGGAGTGTTTGGTTAAAGGCTGCCACAACCAGTGAGATGGAAGCTTCGATCGAGGAGATGCTGCATTCCATGAGCAGGAATCTTGCTTCCATGTCTAAGAACTTACCTCGCCATTTTGGACTAACAGGCCATTCTCATCGATAGGCCATCTTCAATGTTTATGAAAGGGGAACCTTTTCTCACCATCATGCCATTATGTAAAGTGAACATTAAGGCTAGAGCGGTGTGAGATGTGGAATCATAGTATAGAAACACTGAGTTCCATGGTTAAAACTGAGACCTTTGGCCACGACGATACAGTCCTCAGATAACTGTAGAATTTATACGATGTATATAGATTTTGTGGATAGCTGACCAGTGGATAATGATGGGGACATAGAGGTGTGTCTTTACTTGTGCCAATTTGTTCGTTGGCAGATTTTCTATGACTAGCTCACATGGGACATCTCTCAGCTTTCTCCCTCGGCTGGAAGAACCCATCATCTGTGTTTTGTGAACTGTTGCACAAATTCCAACAGTTGCTCTTCTGAAGTTTTGTGAATTGTGCATTTTTAACAAGTTACCGGGATTGATTTCTTGCTTGTCTTTTGTGAATGATTTCGGTGTGATGTATTATTGACACACTTCATGATAATTATATATATATATATATATATATATATATATATATATATATATATATAGAGAGAGAGAGAGAGAGAGAGAGAGAGAGAGAGAGAGACCCTTGGCAGTACGTGGAGCATAGTCTTTGTTATGAGCGTGCTTTTGGGTACAATGATATAGACATTATATTTAGTTGATTCTGCACTTCACACAAAGTCTTTTGTCATGTGATGGAATGAAGATATTCATAGTACTATTCATGCATAATCGTCCAGGTCATGAAAAGTTGACTGATATCAGGTGTGGAATGATATAAAAAATATCTTTCTTGCGAGACAGTTGAGTTTTCTATTCTGGTGAAAAGAAGGATAAATTAGAAAAAGAGAAAAGTCCATTCCGTTACGGTCCCCTCAATAATAATATTCACACTGTACTACTTCGGGATCACTGTACTACTTCAGGATAGATGATCTTTCTGAGCCTAGCCATTAGGTTAGCTAAGACATAAACTTCGTGGCCATGGGTTGTCATTCAAGGTGAAAATAAAGGCCCTTTGACGTCCCACAGTTTCCCCATAGAACTTTAATGTGGGAGTGCAGAAGCCCTCCTCTGCAAGGTCCAGGGGGTCTCTCCCCCCCGACCCATAGGGCCAAGTCGGTAGGACTTCTGGTCATGGAAATATTTTCGGATTGTATATTTTGCCGATTATTGTGTATCTCCCGGCTACATTTATCTATATCCTCTTGTAAAATCTATATAAGCATGACCAAGGTTGAGCTTTACATAGCATTGCGCACTAGAGTCTGCATCTATCTTTGTCTGTGTTTTTCTCTCAACTCTGTCTACTAGTCTATTTTGTTGCGCTATTATTTTCTTACATTACCAAGTGAATGTACAAAGATCACCGGTTAGGGTTATAGTTGTATATACAATCTGGGGGGAAAAACCCTCCTAAAGAGGAAAAAAAATGCCCCGGTGATCTTTAGCATGTTCACACACATCACTACCAAAGTATATCAACAGTAGTGATCTAGTGTGACATGTGTGCCAACACATTAAGTGATACTCTATTTGGACTTATGTCAAATATTTTATCCCCTTACAAAGATCAGTGTCCTCAATGATGAATGAGGAAAAGTACTTTCCACCGAAATCTTTTGATTCTCAAAAAGGATTTTAGCTTGATGATTGTACTAGGATGGTGTGGTTATATTGTTTTAAGCAAAATAGAGGGGGAGCCATGCTTAAGGTAAAATAGAGAGGGAGTACTCTCATTAAATGCTTAACGAAAAATAGAAGAGTACTCGTACCATCAATTTTAGTGCCTAAAAGACCATAGGATTAAAAGATAATTTACTTGCAAATACAAATCCCAACAAAATGGGCTAACGTTTGAGATGAAAAAAAAGTACATAGCAGAGTATGCTAGGTCAATGATCAAAGAGATGTTTATGCCGAATTTCATTGGGGAGATGCAACAACCACATCTACATGCATCATGAATAGATTTATATAAAACACTTCATCACCTTATAGCCTAATCTTTCTTGTAGGAAGTGTTTGGGTCTATTTGTTACATTTATGTCCTTTGTGAAACTTGAAGCATGATAAGAAAAGTGTGCATTTATAGGTTATGCAAGAGAACAAGAGTGGAGACGTTATGATCCTAAAACAACGAGCTAAAGGTCTCGGGAGATGTGATGTTTGTTGGATTTATCATGATATAGTGTTGGTGAAGAATTGTATGTAGAAGAAGGCAATGAAGGAGAGGATGCTCAAGAAGGGAACCACAAATCAACATAGAACTAAGTGGTCCTCAAGTTCAAGCCTACCATGATTTGCGCCAACGCTTCTCAACATTCTGTGACTTTGCTACAAGCAGTCGTTTCACGAATTGCTAGTGATCTTATCCCATCACCTCCAGTCTCATTGCTGAACATTCCACTGAAGTCTTTCAAGGATCACATTTTGCACATTGTTCATTCTATGCACCACCACCATGAGTTTTCGGACAAGGAAATGTTGGATATTTTGTGCAAGAATTTTTCATGTACACTAAATCAGAGGGTAAGCATTAGTGTATTTGCCAGTTGATTTGCTTAGATTCTATGAGGACCTCTGTATGGATCCTGGAAGCTATTAGTTGCACATATGATTCTTTGTTAGTTCTTGTTTTAGTAGCAGCTATCTCAGACATCCTTTTTGCTATCTCAATTGTACTTTCACACTTGAATTTTGAGAAAGAGATGAAATCATATTCTTCCTCTTTCCTATGTTTTGCCTTATCCCTCAATGTGATTCAAGCATGTTACTTATGCCCAATGCATGTTGTTATGACCCTTTACATGCTAGTAGTGTACTTGACTCGTGCTCTTTGTATGTTGAGTTGTTGTAGTCTCGACATCATCATACATCAGTCTTTAAACATAAAAACAGAAGATTTCTTTTTCATCTCAGGTAGGTGGTATTTAAAGAGTTGGATAGAGATGCTGATGGAAGGATCACCATAGCTGATTTGAAGATGGCGATGAAGAAGATGCAATTGCCATAGCTGATTTGTGGATATTTATGCTGAAGAAGATCACCATAGCTGATTTATGGATATCCGACCAGTGGATAATGATGGGGACATAGAGATGGTATCTGTACCTGTGCCAATTTGTACCTGTGCCAATTTGTTGGTTGGCAGATTTTCTACGACTAGCTCACATGTGACATCTCTCAGCTTTCTACCTTGGTTGGAAGAACCCATCATCTGTATGTGGGCACAAATCCCAACAGCTGCTCTTCTGAAGTTTTGTGAATCGTGCATTTCTAACAAGTAACCGGGATTGATTTCTCGCTTGTCTTTTGTGAATGATTTCGGTGTGTGTAAGGGTGTTCATTGGAATGTGATGTATTATTGGCACACTTGGGCAAGGGAGCCTTCGCAGTATGTGGAGCATAGTCTTGAGTATTAGCGTGCTTTTGGGTACGGTGATGCAGACAATTATGATATTTTGTTGATCCTGCAATTCAAACAAAGTCACTTGTCATTTGATGGAATGAAGATATTCATGTTAATCATGCATATGGTCAATTTTATGAAAAGTTGACCACTTTATGAAAAGTTGATTGATATCTTGATGTGGAATGATATATAAAATATCTTTCTTGCGAGGCAGTTGAGTTTTCTTTTCTGGTGAAAAGAAAGATAAATTAGAAAAAGAGAGAAGTCCATTCCGTTTGCTGTGCACGGTCCCCTCAAAGATTTCTCCACGGAGTATTCTACATGGATACAATTATGTTTTTGACACTGAACTCAGTCAACTCATCCAGCGGGCGTGGTATAGCAGATGTGCGTTGTACTCTTAGACATAGACAGATGTCCCACCCGGGTCTGGATGCCTCACAGTCCGCCAAGATGGGTGCCTCTACCCGGGTGTGTATGTCTTTCTAAATTCATTGCACTCTCAAAAGAAAAAAAAAAAACTCATCTGGAACGTGGTAAACATGCAATGCATTATCGATCTAACAAGAAGATGGCGACCCTTCGGATGAAGCTGAAGATGTTGGCGAGCAGGGATGAAGCTGAAGAACCTCGCCTGGTTATGTACCTTCGGAATCACTCCTTTAGGTTGAAGAGATCACAAGCAGAAAGATCCCTTCGGAGTTTTTTTGCCTGCGGCGAGGGTAGACTGTAGGGATAGAGGTCAAATGTCATTCGGAACCTTACAGAAAATAGATCCTTCTCTGAGAATGGGCTATGGCGATTAGATCTTGTCTCACCGAATTCTGGTTGTTTGTTAACATGAAGTGAATTTTGGCTATTGCGAATGACTCTAATGGGTGTCGCTCTAAGCTTAACTCTCATGTCCACATTCCGTAGGTGGTTTGGTGAAGCTTTGGCCTCTTGAGGCAGAGGTCCAGAGTTCAATCTCTAGGTTGGACATGTAATGGTTTTGGTCAATTTAAATTAGTACTAACATAGTCTAACCCCTTCTTTGTGGGATAGGGGAGTCCATAGGTACTATACTTATTCACTTGTATAGTTATACTTTCAATGGTAAAGCTTGGAGGAGTAGGCTTTAAAAAATAAAAATAAAAAAAAAAGGAAAAAAGCCTGACTCCCATGATTGGATCTTGCCGAGGAATTTGTGGCTCCATGTTGAGACAAAATGCAGTTGGGATGAATCAAATGCTACGTAATGATAACGTAATCACAACGGTTTATGGGGAGAGAACTCTCCATGACAAGCTTGAGAACGATTTATTATCCATGAGAAGCTTGACAGAAACTGGCCTATAATAGCTACTAGTAAAAAAAGCCAAGCGTTACATTATATGAACGTTTGCCTTTACATTAAATGAGCAACTTTTCTCTATGAAAAGGAGACAACATGCACAATGGTATTGTTTGAGAGGAAAAAAAAACGTGAATTGTGCTGAACCTCAAGGTTGAAACGAGAACTATAAGAGAAGGTGCAATAGAAAGGGAATGATTTCGGTTGCTTTGGCTCTATGAAAGAAGTACCTTTGTTTCTTACAAAAAAAGGATGGACAACCTTCATAATGAAATGGAAAATGTATGAGAATGTGAGATTAGAACTCATGTAAGGCGTATGTTGTTACATCCTTCCAACCCTTGATCCTGTTGCCCTCTTGATAACATTGCTTTTAGTAATTGTTCGAGTTTGAGGTCTATGAAAGCACACAAACAACACAAGGAAGAAGAAAAAGCTTGGAGCTGAACACACAATATTGAATGTATTACCAAGTGAATGTACAAAGATAATTCACCTATTAGGGTTATAGGTTTATATACAAGTATGGGGAAAAAACATCCTAAATAAGGAAAAAAGTGCCCAAGCAATATGCTTCTCATTGGGATCAATGAGAAGCACATCATTAACATAGATAACAATAATCAGAAGCACATGATTTGCATGCTTAACATATAAGGTGCTTTGAACATGCAATAGAGTAGGCATGTATCTTTTCATACCAAGCACATGGTGCTTGATTCAATACATTTAATGCCTTTTTTCAACTTGCACACTTTCTTTTCATGCCCTTTCTGTACAAAAAACGGGGCTGAAATACATACTCTTCTTCATGTAAGTCCCCATTCAATAATGCAGTTTTAATGTCCAACTGATGTACATTCCAACCACGATGAGCTGCAAGTGCACAGATACTAGGAACAATGTTCATTCGGCATGTGGGTGCAAAAGTCTCATCAAACCCAATACCTCTCTCTTGAGTGTAAACTTTTGCAACAAGCCTAACCTTATCCCTATCAACTATTCCATCAGGTTTACGTTTTAGGCTGTATATCCATTTAGTTTGAATGGCCTTTTTCCCAAGAGGTAAATCACATAAAGACCAAGTACCATTCTTCATAATAGCATCATATTCGGATTGCATAATAGCCATCCATTTTTTTTTTGGTGCTTCATCAAAGGAACGTGCTCATTCTCTTCAGAAAGACTAGAGGCAACTATAGCATAACAGTCTAATGCAAAATAAGCACTATGTGAGCCTAAAAGAGTACAATATGGTAGAGATTAATCTAATTTGAAATCTCGCAAAGTCTGCACCATCCATTTGGACATAGTTTTTGCTTCCACTATATCATCCCTCTCATAAAAAAGTGCATCATGTAAATTTGCATCATCATGTGAAACCTGAATATTTTGTCCAACTATAAAAAGAGGAAGCAAAGTGTCATACACATCTTTGGGGATAACTGATGTCTCCTTAGCACATGAAAGTGATGGTTGAATTGCATCTTTCAAAAAAAAAACATCACAATGAACCAAAATGCATTTAGTTTGTGGATGATACAGATGATAGCCTTGCTTTCAAAACTGTACCCAACATAAAATAAATTTACTACTTTATCATCCAATTTTGTGCATTTATGTTCAGACATTAATGTATATGACAAACAATAGATGTCTTGCGACCATGCAAAGCCTCATATGGAGTGAAGCATTGTAGTGCTTTGACAAGACACCTATCAAGTACATATGCTGCATACATAACAACCTCAAGCTAGAATTTGTGGTAGATCCGCACTTTTGACCATACACTTTGCCATCCCCATGAGAGACCTTTGGCCGCGATGATATAGTCCTGAGATAACTATAGAATTCATATGGTTTATATCGATTTCGTGATATCTAACCAGTGGATAATGATGGTGACATAGAGTTGGTATGTGTACATGTGCCAATTTGTGGGTTGATAGAGTTTCTATAGCTAGCTCACATGTGACATCTGTTAACATTCTCTCTCGGTTGGAACAACCCATCTGTATGCGGGCACAAATTCCAATATTTGCTCTTCTGAAGTTCTGTGAATTGTGCATTTTTAACAAGTTACCAGGCTTGATTTCTTGCTTGTCTTTTGTGAATGATTTCGATGTGTGTAAGGGTGTTTCTTTTCGAGATGCTTGGGCTATTGGAATGTGATGTATTATTTTTTCTAAATAGGAAGTTTGACAATAGCCTACTCTCTCAAACTTTAATTATAATAAAGGAAATAACAGTACAGGTGAATGGGCCTAGCTAGCACCCATGGTACCCACCAAATCCCATAAAGCAGGAAAAGAACATACAAGTTTAGAGGGTTTTACAAAGGAGGTTGATAACCCTCTCACCCCCCTCATGCGGCCCACTTGGATTTAATCTTGTTGCTCTCAAGGAAAGACACTCTATGATGCCTAAAAGGTGGGAGTTTCTTGCAATTTGAAATTCTTTTGCCTAGGAGGAAAAGGGACTTCTCGATAGACCATTCTTTGGGAGGGTTCCCAAAATTCGAAGCACACCTCTTTCTCCAAATCTTCTAGAGGGTCTTGCCTCTTATAGCATTCCACAATGGTGAGGAGAATCCAATCACCTCACCCAGTAAAGCTTGCTTCCAATTGATTTATTCTTGTAGAAGCAAGATTTTTTTAAGGATCCGCTAGATCAAGGTAGATTTGGGGCATGAGAAGAAAATGTGTACCAAATCCTCATTGTCGTGACTGTACTGCTTGCACCATGACAGAGCCCCATAAATTTTGCTAGCCTTTATATTGATCTAGATTCCTCGGTGAAGGATTTACTACATGAGTACTAACTTTGTTTTATCTTGATGAGGGGTGCCAAAGAGACATGAATTTTAGATCCCATCTCAAGCCCATCCAAGTAAGACACCAATTCTTATTTAGGGTGATATGATAGTCCAAATTCACCTTGATTCTAGGAATTTTTTTCAGGCTATTGCCGTTGTGCCATTTATGACCCTCATGGTGCAAAGGGTCTTGCTCGATGAGGAGGCAGGTTTTTGAGCATTCCCAAGCGAGGTATCTGCTCTACAAAAGGAACCATTCTTCATAGTTCACTCTTATTTCCATATCAATATCCTCAAATCTAATCCATTGACCAGTTTCTTGGTTCGAGGGGTGTTTCTAGTGTCGAAAGCCCTTGTTCCAAAGCTTCTTAGTTTTTTGGAGGTTCTAGGGCTCCATGCCTCTGATGCCCTTGATAACGAATCAGATTGAATTGTTTTGTCTAATACCAACTACCCATTTCGCCTCTTCACTAATTTTGATAGGCATGCCTTGTGAGGCTGATTTGCATATCTTTCCAGTAGGACAGCTTGTTATCAAGCTTAGAGAGGATCTAGTTCCATTGTTGGTCCATCAAAACACCAAATCCCATTAGAATACCTAAAAGGCAGAAGATTTGTCCCCTAGTGATTATCTGACAGCTCTGATCACAAGAAATCGAGGCAAAAGTCCAATGATGGCTCTGAAAGCAGTTTTGGAGTGGTTTATTTTGGACCTTGAAGCCACACAGAATGTGTCCAAGCACCCCCAAAAAGTATCAATGTAGGTCATATCATTATGCATAAAGGCATTTGTGTCATGCGCAAATAGTCTCATGATCATCTGGCCTTCACTAAGAGGGAGCGAGAGACCTTTAATATGTTCGAAGTCCATATGATGCTTCACAAGGTAGCTAATGTGGAGAATGAGTTCTCCTATGTGCAAGGAAAACATGTAGTGAACCCTTGTATGTTCAGCACTTGGACAAATAGCTGCACCTTAGATAGCTTGTTGCTCTCAATACAAAACTCAAATAGACCTATGCCTATCCGCATAAGTATCCTGAAGAATTGAACTTCACTCTCAGACTGATAACTCCTTGAATATATATCATTTGAGGAAGATATTTAAGATAGAGAAAGTATACACAAATAGCTTTCCAAGAAGTTAAAAATCAAGTAATTTGGATGCGTTTTGGTCATGAGACTCAACTGACCAAAATAGACCGCATGTGCACATAAGTATACTAAACAACTGGACTTCGCTCTCTGATAGATATCTCACACAACATAAATCCTTTGATTGAAATATTTGGGATAGAGAAAGTACACGCAAAGCGCTCACCAACAACCTAGAAACCAAGCAATTTGGATATGTTTTGGTCAAGAAATTTAATCGACCAAAATAGACTACATGTCTACACAAGTATGTTGAAAACCTGGACTTCACTCTTTGACTGTTATCTCACATAATGTATAAGCTTTGAAGGAGATATTTGAGATAGAAAAATTACACAAGATAAGACTTCCAATGACTATTTTAAACACAAGAAATGCTTATATATACACTGAGATATGAGCTTCACAACAAAGCTGTGTACAAAATGATGTGCGGCTGGAAGGAGTCCATGGGAAGACAAAATGACAAAATGACCAGATAAGACTGTTGGGAGCTCTTGCCTCTTTCTCTCCTTGTTTTGAATGTGCTCCCACTCCACTTTTATAACAAATGAGCATGTGAAGAAGTTTGTGCCTCCTTAACTCACCACTTTCATTTGACTGCCCACTACATGCCACTTACTACAATGCAGATATTGTATCTTTTACTCATCATGAATTTTGACTAGACTTTTTTTTTTCTTTTCTCTTCCTTTCCTTTATCTTTATATTTGGTAAATTTATCCAAACATAACTCATGTGAAAATGAGCTTGTACATTCATCTTCAACACTCCCCCTCAAACTCATTTGGGAGTTATCTTCAACCATGTCCTGCAAATTTATCACATCCTTGAAACCTTTGAGTTTAGAAGCATCCAAGAACTTTATAAACATATGCTCTTTGGTTTTGATGAACTTTATCTCCACATCTTTGCTCAATACCTTCTCCCTTACATAATGGGAGTGGACCTCTATGTGCTTGCTCCTTGCATGAAACATAGGAGTGCTTGCCAAGTAAATACTTGACATGTTATCACCGTATATAGGGATGGTTCCAACTTGCACTTCAAGATGAGCCAAAAGCTTTTTAATCCACATTGCTTCACATGTGGCAAATGCTAATCCTCTATATTCAACCTCCATGGATGAAGTGCAACAGTAGGTTGTTTCTTTGAGCTCCATGTGATAGGTTTGCTTCCTATCATGAACACATAACCTGAGGTTGATCTCTTATCTTCCTTTGAACTTGTCGAATCAGCATCGCTAAAGCCTTCGACCTTCAATTCTTCATCAAACTTGTAAAACAAAGCATGATTAACGGTATGCTTTATGTATCTCAACACTCTCTTGGCTGAATTTAAATGTTCACTTGTCGGAGCTTGCATAGACTGAGAAAGTACGCCAACAACATAATATAAATCAGGTCTTGTAATCTTTGCATAGATTAATGATCCTACAATGCTTCTGTATGTTCTTACATCTTCTAATAGTTCTCCATCATTTGAGAAAATCTTTGTATTTGTGTCCATGGGTTGAGTGAGTGGTTTGCATTCACTCATTCCAAATCTGAAAAGAACATCCAAAAAGTAATTCCTTTGCATCAAGTAGATGCCGCTCTTTCCACAAATAACTTCAATTCCTAAAAATATTTCAGATCTGCAAGATTTGAAATTTTAAACTCCTTACCAAGCTTCCTTTTGATATCTTTAATCCCTGTAAAATCATTTCCTCTTATGATGAGTTCATCAACATATATGCAAATATATACCTCTCTATTTTCTTCCTTCTTCATGTACAATGAAGGATCTGCACTACTTGGGTTGTATCCGCACTTAGTTAGATATTCTACCAATATCTGATTCCATGCTCTTGGTGTTTGCTTCAATCCATAAAGTGCCTTTTTCAACCTGCAAACAAAGTCTGGATGGTTTTCATCTTCAAATCCAATCAGTTGACTCATGTATACCTCTTCTTGTAATTCTCCATTGAGAAAAGCATTTTTGATGGCGAGTTGATATAATGGACATCTCCTTGAAGCACCAATTGCTATTAATGTTCTAATTGTTCCCATCTTTGCAACAGGGCTAGAAAATTCATCATAATATATGCCTTGTGTTTGTTCAAATCCTTTGGCAACTAATCTAGCTTTATATCTAGCTAGTGAACCATCAGCATTCCTTTTTACTTTAAACACCCATTTGTTTGGAACAATCTTCATACCTTCTTTCTTAGGCACTAGCTCCCATGTGTGATTATCTTTGGGACCTTTGATCTCCTCTTCCATAGCTTGCTTACATTCCTTTTGTGTGCAAGCTTCTTCATATGTCTCTGGCTCTTTGTCTTTCATAACCTGCATCATGTATGCAAAATGTTTTGCCATGAAACTATCATAACTCAGCCTTTGAGTTGGATACCTTGTCCTTGAAGATCTTCTTGCATTGCCTTTAGAAAGTTGCTTCTTTAACCTATTCAACTTTAATTTTGGAGTGATTACCTCTTCATATTCTTCTTCACTTGCATCTATCTCACTGTTTGGAGTAGCACTTGCTTCTTCGACTCTACTATGAGCTGAATTTGGAGACAAAGAATGACTCCATCTTTCATCTTCTCTCAATCCATTGAGAGTATAACACACAAGATCTTCATCTTCAACTGTTGTTCCAATAGAAGCTAAAGCATCACTTAGCTCCTTAATCTTCAAAGTATATTCAGCTATGGATTGACTTGAATTTTTCTTGATTGTGTTCAACTCATTCTTGGGTTCAAGTTTCTTAGCTTTGGTATTTATTGAATACATCCATTCAAGAGCTCTCCAACATCCTTAGATTTCTCTAGAGGTTGAATATGCCTTACCATGGAATTAGTAATGACTTGTGAAATGAGGAACATGACTCTCCTATTCCTCTCTTCCCATTCTTTTGCTTGAATCCTTTGGACTTCGGTGGCCGTAGCTTGATTGATTTGAGGTTGAGCATCATCATCACTCACAATGCCCTAGACGCCTTTGCCCATTAGGTAGTTGGTCATTCTAAACTTCCACATGGGATAGTTATCCTTATCTAATTTCTCTACTTGTTCACCCAAGTCAGCCATTGAAGACTATCAAAAGCTTTGAGAGTTACCTCGAATAGTTATATTGTCATTTGCTCTTGCGTTTTTGAAGCTCCCCCTTGTTTTGTAGCTCCTCTTTTGCTTTGCTTTAACTCCAACTCTGTTGATGAAGCTTCAACACCAAGTTTGCTCTAATACCAACTCTGGAGAATGAGTTCTCCTATGCGCAACAAAAAAGTGTAGTGAATGCTTGTATGTCCAGCACTTGGACAAACGGCTGCACCTCAGATAGCTTGCTGCTCTGAATACAAAACTGAAATGGACATGTGCTTGTCCACACAAGTATGCTGAAGAATTTGAACTTCACTCTCACACTAATAACTCCATGAATATATATCCTTTGAGGAATATGTTTGAGATAGAGAATGTACACACAAATAGCTTTCCAAGAAGCTAAAAATCAAGTAATTTAGATGAGCTTTGGTCAAGAAATTCAACTGACCAAGATAGACCACCTGCACACACAAGTATACTGAAAACTGGACTTCACTCTCTGATAGATATCTCACAGAATATAAATATTTTGAATGACATATTTGGGATAGAGAAAGCACATTCAAAGAAATTTCCAATAAGCTAAAAACCAAGCAATTTGGATACATTTTGGTTAGGAAACATTACTGACCAAAATAGACTACCTATCTACATAAGTATGCTAAAAAGCTAGACTTCACTCTTTGATTGATATCTCATAGAATGTATAAGCTTGGAAGGAGATATTTGAGATAGAGAAAGAACACAAGATAAGATTTCCAATGAGTGTCTAAACACAAGAAATTGTTACATATACATTGGGATATGAGCTTCACAATAGAGTTGTGTACAAAATGACATGCGGTTGGAAGGGGTCTATGGGAAGACAAAATGACAAAATGACCAAATCCGACTATTGGGAGCTCCTACCTCTTTCTCTCCTTGTTTTTAACATGCTCCCACTCCACTTTTATAACCAGTGAGCATGTGAAGAAGTTTGTGCCTCCTTCTTAACTCACCACTTTCACTTGATTGCCCACTACATGCCACTTACTACAAGGGAGATATTGTATCTTTTACTCATCATGAATTTTGACTAGAATGTTTTTTCTTTTTTTTCTTTTCTCTTCTTTTCCATTATCTTTATATTTGGTAAATTTATCTAAGCATAGCTCTCCGTAGCAATAGTAAAAAGGAGAGGGGCCAAAGGACATCCTTGTCTGATAGAGCATTTTAATCTGATAGCCTTTGATAACTTGCTATTTATATTTATCTATGTTGATGCATTTCCAAGCAGTGTAGAGATCAAGTTAGTAAATTTGTGATTGTAATCCAGGTCTTTAAGTGATTGGAGAATGAAGTCCCATTCAAGCCTATCATAAGCTTTGTCAAAGTCAATCTTAAGGAAGATAACATCTTGAGGGGACTCTTTAGCAAAGTCTAGAACTTCTCAACTGTCAATAATAGCTTGTAGGATGGATCTAACCTTGATGAAGCCTTTTTGGTCCTCACTTAACCAACTTTGTAAGTGGCAAGATATTCTGTTGGCAATAACTTTGGCAAGGATCTCGTACCCTATTTGTAGCATCGTAAGCGGGTGCCAATTTTCAATCTCATTTTTGTTTCCTTTTTTGTGAATGAGCTTGATGACACCTTTGTTTAGACACTCGGTCAGTGCACCGAAAGACAACACCTCTTGCCACACCAAGTTTAGTGGAGAGGCCACCACCTATCTGAAGGTTTTGAAGAACTTATTCATGAGGCCATCAAGGCCTGGGCTTTTCCCATTAGGAAGCGAGTAGATAACTTCTAGAATCTCAGTATTTGAGATGGGAGCTTCAACAAGGGTCTTCAAATTATGTGGGATTCTTGTTGATTTAACTCTAGAAATGGTCACCATGCACTCACACCTGTGGGGAGAAAGAGGCATCAAAACCTCGAGGAGTTGGGAAAAGTGGTTGATAGTCACTGAGCTATTTTCTTTATCCATCTTGCATACGACCCCATTGATGTTCATCAGGAAGGGGATAGCCTCCTTAGCTTGTTTCCTTTTTAAGATGCCACACATCTCTTTAGTAGATTTGTCCACCTTACCAGCCCACCACTCTTTAAAGTATATTTGTAGATCTTTCCTTTCGATTTCTTCCTCGTATCTCAACATGCCTCTAATTTTTCATAGTCCTTTTTGCTATTGAGAGTTGCCTTAACTTCCTCCTCAAGACGCCTCAGTTTCCAATAGAGCTTTTCTCTTCGCATGCCATGAACAATTTGTAGGGTCTTCTAGGTCCTAACCAAGATATGACGAGTCTTCATAACCACAATCCTCCAACATTTGGTCGACGATGAGAGGTTGGTGAAGGAGGATTTCTAAGCCTTGGTAATCTCTTGCTGGATGGAGGTGAAAGAGAAAGACATCAAGTTAGCATGAAACCAAGGTGCTTTCTTCAGTCTAGCAGACGGTTTGAAGGTGAGAATAACTGGGTAGTGGTATGAGACTGTAAGGTCCGTGAATTGGGAGAGGGAGGGTTGGCCCCACTCATGGATAGTGTTATGCGAAATGTAACTTTTATCAAGTCTAATGTGATGTATTATTGACACTGATGTATTATAGACACACTTTGGCAAGGGAGCTTCCATGATAATATGTATATCAAGTCTAATGTGATGTATTATAGACACACTTTGGCAAGGGAGCTTTCATGATAATATGTATAAATATCTAGACCCTTGGCAGTATGCGGAGCATAGTCTTGGTTCTCAGCGTGCTTCTGGGTACGACATTGATATTTAGTTGATCTTGCAATTCAAACAGAGTCACTAGTCATTTGATGGAATGAAGATATTCATTTTAATCATGCACAATTGTCCACTTTATGAAAAGTTGTCCACTTTATGAAAAGTTGATTGATATCTTGATGTGAAATGATATATAACAATATCTTTCTTGCGAAGCAGTTGAGTTTTCTTTTTTGGTGAAAAGAAAGAATAATTTGAAAAAGAGAAAAGTCCATTCCGTTTGCTGTGCATGGTCCCCTCGAAGATCTCTCCACGGGGTATTCTACATGGATACAATAATATTCACACTGTACTACTTCGGGATCTTCAACCAACTCATATGGAAAGTGGTGAAAGTGCAATGCTAACTCGGAGATAACTATCCATGACAAGCTTGAGAGAAAGTAGCATAAGGAGGTTTAAGCCTATAATAGCTACTAGTAATAAAAGACAAACGTTACAATATATGAACGTTTGTCCTTACCTTATATCAGCTACTTTTCTCTATGAAAGGGAGATAACATAGAGTCAACGGTATTGAGAACTTTCATAATGAAATGGGAAATGTATGAGAATGTGATATTAGAACTCATGTAAGGCGTGTGGTGTTAAATCCTTCCAACCATTGATCCTGTTGCCCTTTTGATGGATGACCTTTAGAGTGATCTAGGGTGACATGTGTGCCATACACACTAATTGATGGTCTTCTTGGACTTAAATCAAATATTTCATCCTCTTATAAAGATGAGTGTAACATAATCCTAGTAGGAGATGGTTGAACCACGCTCTAAGAGAGAGGATTAGGAAGTAATCCTCAACCATGGCTTTTGGCGCAAGTGGTTAGCCCATCACATTCTTAACCAAGAGGTTGTGAGTTCAACTCCTTACATTGGTATCAGAGCCTAGGAAGTAGGCTTGGGCAAGGTGGAATGATTCAATGGCCTCTAAAAAAGGCGCTTGGGCATCCTTTATGTGAAAGGGTAAGAATTGTGGAAGGCGCGCACGTCGGTTTCAAGAATGGACCTTACAATGATTGGGGTGTATCTCTCAATCCGTAGGTCGGATTGAGGCGTGTTATATACCGTTGGAAAGCTCTCGGAACAAACTTTCCAATGAACTGCTTGGAAGTGTGAATTCCTTAGGAATCCTTGGGTGGCACTTGATTGAGTGTTCAAGATACCAAGCATGGGTGAGAACAAGGTTCAAGATTGAGGTTGAGAACAAGGGCTCGAGACACCAAGGTTGCGAATAAGAAGGTTCAAGACACCAAGGTTGAGAGCAAGGGTTCAAGAAACCAAGGTTGCGAACAAGGTTCAAGAAACTGTGCGAGGTTGAGGGACATCAATTCAAGGGCACCTAGGAGTTCAAGGGACTGATCACCGAGGCTAGAGGGATACAAGAGTAGATCATTGAGGACAATGATCGACAAAGGGGGGAAGAATGTAACATAATCCTAGTAGGAGATGGTTGAACCACACTCTAAGAGAGAGGATTAGGAAGTAATCCTCAACCATGGCTTTTGGGGCAAGTGGTTAGCCCATCACATTCCTAACCAAGAGGTTGTGAGTTCAATTAAAGGTCCTCTATCAAGAGATGTTGTAGACTTTAGGATAAGAATCACCCACACATTAATGTGAACATAAAATAGGGTGGTATGGGACACCAGATTTTATACTCAGATTGATGTAGGAAAGATGGTATGGGACATCGGACCGTGGGATGATAATTATCTTTTAGTCCTAGTTTGGATCTTGAAGTTAGGTCTGATCTTCAAGGGAATTAAAACTTCAAAGGAGGAGTTTAAATTCAAGAAGGATCTCAAGATACTTCAAGATAAATTCAAGATCAAAGAAACTGAAGATATGAAGTAAGTAACTTCCAAGATCTTCTTAAAACACTTCAAGCTTAAGTGTTATTGATCAGAGATATTTGATAAATTTCTGAAAGAAGTTGGACTTTGATTTTGAGTTGATCTTTTCAACTAAAGATTTAATTAACTAAGTCAAGCATCAAGTTCCTAGTGTAACTTGGTAAATTCACTCTTCTGACTCAAAGAAATGCACAAGAATTGCATTCACGATTAGGATTCAATAAGACTGAATGTCACCTGAACTTAGTCTCAAGTGAAGCATTATTTGAATATCAAACTCATCGACAGAACCTCAGTGGTTCGACACACTGATGTTGGTTACCACACTAGTATCTTGTGGTTGGATGATGTTTTTGATTTTCTTTGAATCTTTTTGAGAATCCAGCTTACTTCTCTTAAAGATAGAAAAAACGTTTCAATATCCTATTGAAATAGATCTTTGAAAATATGAAGTCCTGAGTCATCTAGTCTTTGACTCATAGCAAATTTATGTATCTTCGAAGTATGAATTGGCTGTACAGAATTTTAGTTTTTTCTTTCCGCTTTTCGAATCTTTTGGAATTGACTCAGATATGGTATCTGATTCCTTTTGCAAAAGACCAGGGTTAGCCAGTTAGAATTAGATAACTAACTTGAACATCCTAGATAGATGTTATGTACAAGAACCTTTTCAATCTTCAAAAGATAATAAGTCTAAGTGGACTTATTTATTTGAGTTTACTTCAAGTTATAGCATAAAAGATTTCCTAGAGTCCAGTATACTCTAGAATAGGGAAGTTAGGAATTGCTCATCAGATTGACAATTCCCAAGAGCTTTCGGTTAAAGTCTTTGAGAAAAGTGTCCTAAGTTGGACAATTTTCATTTTGAATTTGAATTGGTAAAGTTAGTATGGTTGATTCCACCGAAATGATAAACTTTCTCCTATAGTTTACAAAGGATTTTTAAATTCATTAGGATAAAGTAGTCCTCTAGTCGAGTGAAAAAATCAAGTAACTGTTGGATCAAACCATTGTAAAAACATCTAAGTTAGATGTTTGAGACAACCAAACTTCAAGTTCTTCAAAACAAATTCAAGTGAATCAAGAATTCTCAAAGTCTTGCAAGGGATAAGAATCCCACGTTCATTACTAAGTTCATGCATCAGTTATGCCTAGAAATGGACTAGTAATTTGAATCCACCTAGTTCACATGTTTGTGCCTAGATCACACATCCAAAAACTATGAATTAGCGAGGGATGTGTTTAGATCCACCCTCATTATTCTTCACTAGTTTGTACTTTGTTTAGTACATCAAAGTGCAAAATGAGCTAGTGTTTTGAATCATTTGGGCAGGGATACCACCACAGAGATGATACATGTTCTTCCAGTTTAGAACATGAGGCTCGGGGGTTGCCTACAGTATCTATATAGCTCTATTTTCGAGGACAAAAATACTTTCCAATGGGGGAAGAATGTAATAAAGTAAGTCTACGATCCAAGGGTCTGGCCGGTTCAGACAGATCTGAAATCGGACACCGTTTGGTCATCCGTGTGTATGACCAAAGATCTCGAGTTTAGACTTACTAGGATGTCTTGTGCTCTTGTGAACAAGTGATCCACTTAGCTTAGTGGTTAAGTCTCAAGGATGTGAAGGAGGAGGTCTTGGGTTCAATCCCCATGGGATACATGGGGAGAGTATTTTGCCCAAAGAGATCTAGAGCCTTCTAGAAGCATCCACTTGAGTTAACTCGAGTTAACTGGGACACTTGGTGCACATGTAGTTACATGGCTGACACATGGATGGTTAGTATCCACCTGCCCAAGAAAGCAGTCCCCTGGAGAGAGCTATATATAGAGGCATTTGGTTGGGAGGAGAGTCATCTCTCAAGCACGTGGTGGTCGTAATCCTTGTTCTCTTGCAATGAGTGTCCTCAATGATCAATGAGGAAATATGTGATGAATTATGGAATGTGTTGGACAAGGAATCGTTGGAGTGTTAATTTTATTGATGTATTAATGTGCTTTGGTGTTTTTGATATAGCAGTTGAAGGTCTATGAGGGCGTGAAAGGACAAACATCAATAATCCAATTTATAATTTATATAGTTTGTAAATAAACCTGCATAGAGGATTCTATTTTTAGAAACAATTACTAAAGTAGTTAAGCTTTCTACAAAAGTTACCAACTTTTACTTTCACGCATGCTTTTTGAAGCCGCTCTCATGTAATCACTATTTCGACATAATCAAATTTTTTTATAAATACATGCACTCTGTGGAATATCGAAATAGAGTGCATGGGGGAGACTACACCCAATACTACATTCTATCTCGTCTCCTTGCATATTTATTTTCTCTGTGTGTTTTTAGCATTCATAACCTCTATGTGCACATGAATTAAGATCTTGATAATAGTGGTATCAGAGCTCTACACGCGACACTACCGAGGGATCTGTTTCCATTTGTTTTGGACTTTGTTTGATGTTCGCTGTTCGTTTTTGTTTTCGACTTTTGGTTTTTGTTTCTATTTTTGTTTTCAAATTTTGATTTTGATTTTGATTTTGGCTTCACTTTCCATTTCCGTCTTTTGTTTTAGTTTCACATCCAGAACCATCACCTCCATTTACACCTATGTTTACTGAGTTTTAGTTCTATAACCAGAACCTATGTTTACACCTATGTTTACTCCTTTGATTTACTCTAAGGCGTCGACTAAGGTGTCGATTACAGCATATAACTTAGGCATAACTAATGCACCTTGGCGATTGTTGGCAGCCATTGGCTATGCACAAACCAATTTTAATTTATAGCTGGTAATATTAGTAGAATATTGATCTTCGTTAATGATTTTCTAGAATATTTAATACATCTCATCGCTTAATTTTGTGATATGATCAGGTTAGATATAACTTTCGTTTGTTCTATGCAACAGTTACACCACATATAAAATCATGAAGGCAAGAGAATTATTATCCCTCTGTAAAGATGTTATCAAACTACACCAAAGGTTTCATGCAGCTTTACACAAGTTTTGATATGTAGCGCAGCCAGTCCAGTATTCAACTACGATCTCTGCCCTCCTTTGAAGATGTTTGTCCGCGACACCAGACCGCGATAAAGTTAATAATGAAGTCCTCCCTGCTGTATTTGTGAGTAATCTATGTATTTCTCTATTCCATCGATATATACAAGTGCAGTTGGTCAGAAAACCCCAATTGTACAGATGTAGCACCTCTATCTCGTACTATCAACGCAGCTGCTCAAAAAACCCCAATATGTACAGGTGCAGCTAAACTAAAATCGAAGTCAAAAGAGTGTGGAGACGCAAGCTAAAATCTGAGGTATACTGAAAACGAAGTCTCGTATACTGAAATCAAAATCCAGAAGCACTATATTCGTACATCTGCTCTCCCTCCAGCTACACATGCCTTCCTTTCTTCTTCTTCCATTGTAACACGTGGCTATCTGTCCTTGAAATACAAAGGTGACCCTCTGTCGCTCTCAGAAGATCCTCTAGATCAAATGCATGTCTTCTGCTATAGCGTCCGTGTCAGAGGTTTGCAAGAGCTATGGGTTGGGCTGATATTCTTTCGTGGATCGTTCCCATATGCACAGAAGAATGCAGACTAAAGATCCCCGAACCACCAGAGGAAAAACTCCGATCATAGATCAATGATCATCCCCCCAGCTTCCACACGTTCCAGTATTCGTATTCTTCATGAAATCGCTGTCCCCATTTGGAAAAAAACTTCCTCATGTCCTCAGCGAGAGCCACATAAATCCCCTTTTTCTTAGCAATTCTCTTCTTTCTAGTTCTTGCTTCCACGTTAGTATATTACATTCTTACTTCCAAAAAAGACGAGAATGCCTTTCAATTAGAATGTATTATATTTCAGTAATCTCTTCTTTCTAGTTCTTGCTTCCACGTTAGTATATTACATTCTTACTTCCAAAAAAGACGAGAATGCCTTTCAATTAGAATGTATTATATTTCAGTAATTTCTATTTTGATGTGCACCATTACGCATGCATACAAAGGGATATTCACACATCAATTACATATTAACATTAAAATGCATGCATCGTACTCATGCTCAAGCACGAATACACATAAACACTCACATACTTAATGTACATATATTGATATGCACATAGCGTAAATACATTGATGCTCATTTTTTTTACATAGAAAATCTCCACACACACACGTTAATATGTACATGCATGGGTACATTTTTCTCATATGGGAACATAGATTATTACACACATCCATATCCGACATGCAAGCAACACACATAGTGTTGAATGTCGCTGTTAACTAGAAACTCACGAAGAGCTGCAAAGTAAAATGAGGTTGTGATTGTCATAGTGTAATCCTCTTTTACTTGTTATGTAAAGCTTTATGTTATGGTTCTTTGAAGCTTTTATAAATTCATATGTAAATTGAATGACATGATGCTAACGAAAATAATTGTAGCTCTTATATTGTTAACCCAATGCATAGGAACCCGAAATTTGTAGCTTATGGACTCTACATTCCAATGATTTCCTAGAACTACTCGAATTAGTTTCGCTACATATGCTCACAAGGGCCAATGATTAGATTTTTCATAAGAACAACAAACCACAGGTGAAAGTTACCATACATCAATGACCCGGCTTGTTCCGGTCTTCCATCTGCAACATGTCTTTGAACTATTGAAAGCTCTAAAATATGAAACAGCCTTTGGATGTGTATATGAGTTGTTTTGCACCTTCAAGATTCATCTTTAAACCTCTTCCAAGATAGACACCACTTTATTCTCACCCTCCTTTCTGAGAACCCCACGACACCGCTCTCATGTAACCACTATTTCGACATAATAAAAAATTCCTATAAATACATGCACTCTGTGGACTGTCAAAACAAAGTGCATGGGGGGAGATTGCACCCAATACTATGTTCTATCTCGTCTCCTTGCATATTTATATTCTCTGTGTGTTTTCAACATTCATAACCTCTGTGTGCATGTGAGTTAAGATCCTGATAACAAAATGTATATTCCAACCAAATCTTTTGATTCTCAAGGTGCATTTTAGCTTCATTGATGATTGTACTAGGAAGCTATGATTATATTGTGTGAAGCATAAATCAGATGTCTTGTACTACTTTAAGAAGTTTAACACTCTGGAAGAGGAGTGGTAAATGCTTAAGACAAAATAGAGGGGAAGACATATACTTAAGGCAAAACAGAGGGGATTACTTCTCCCATTAAATGGTTAAGGCAAAAACAAAGGGGGAGTACTCCTCCTATCAATTCGAACCTTAGATTTCATGTTACTTTCCATATCTCATGATTGGTTCAGAATTAGGAGATACCAATGCTTCCATTGCATCTGAAAAGAGCCAAAACCCTAAGACCGATTGCTTATTTGCTAAATTCTGATATTCTGAGCTCTTGATCGATCTGTTGACATCATCACCTCGCAACTGCCCTTGGGAACCGCCCTTGGAAAGCTATATAAGGAGGGGTTGGCCACATTCATTCTTAGTCTTGCCAATACCAGTCTTGGGATCTCAAGGAGTTGTGACTGCCAAGTAAGTACTCTCCAAGTTCTAGTTCCAGTTCTCGTCTTATTTCTTGTTCTAGTCTTGTGTAGTCGAGTTCTTGGACATCCTGTCTTGTCCTCTTGTAATCTCGTAGTACGAGATCTTGTCAAGTTCCTTCTTGTATTTAGTTCATCTCCCAGAAGGGAGTTCTTGTAATCCAAACATCTTGTCTCATACTTACGATCCCGGGTTGTGGGATCTCCTGTATCGTTTCTAGTCCAGTTTTCCATATCTATTGGTCCCAGGTTGTGGGATGTCTTGTATGAGCTACGTCTTCTTGTATTATTTTCCCTACGTGGGTGTTCTTGTAATCATAAGTGTACTTCCGAAATCTTGTCCAGTGAAGTCAGAGAGCACAATCTAGTGCTCCCCTGACATTTGTAATACATTTAGGATTGTGTGCTTCAACAAGATGGCCATTATATCAACTCGATATCAAAAATGCTTTTCTCAATGGAGAACTATTTGGAGATAAGAACTATCGAGACTTTATTTGTAGGTTGAAAAAGGCACTTTATGGCTTGAAGCAAGCACCTAGAGCATGGAATCACAGATTGGTAGAATATCTAAGTGTGGATACAACCCAAGTAGTGCAGATCCTTTATTTTATTGTACATGAAGAAAGAAGAAAATAGAGAGGTATATATCTGCATATATGTGGATGACCTCATCATAATTGGAAATGATGTTACAGGGATTAAAGATATCAAAAGTAAGCTTAGTAAGGAGTTTAAAATTTTAGATCTTGGAGAGCTCAAATATTTTTTAGGAATTGAAGTTGTTTATGGAAAAAGTGGCATCTACTTGATGCAAAGGAAGTACTTGTTGGATGTTCTTTTTAGATTTGGAATGAGTGAATGCAAACCACTCACTCAACCCATGAACACAAATACAAAGATTTTCTCAACTGATGGAGAACTATTGGAAGAGGTAACGACATATAGAAACATTGTAGGATCATTAATCTATGCAAACATTACAAGACCTGATTTATCTGGTGTAGTTTCTCAGTTTATGCAAGCCCCGAGAAGTAAACATTTAAATTCAACCAAGAGAGTGTTGAGATACATAAAGCATACAATTAATCATGCTTTGTTTTACAAGTTTGATGAAGAATTGCATGTCAAAGGCTTTAGTGATGCTAATTGGACAGGTTCAAAGGAAGATAGGAGATCAACCTCAGGTTAATTGTTCATGATAGGAAGCAAACCTATCACATGGATCTCAAAGAAACAACCTACTATTGCGCTTTCATCCATGGAGGCTGAATATAGAGGATTAGCATTCACCACATGTGAAGCAATGTGGATTAAAAAGCTTTTGGCTGATCTTGAAGTGCAAGTTGGAACCATCCCTATATATGGTGATAACATGTCAAGTATTTACTTGGCAAGCAATCCTATGTTTCATACAAGGAGCAAGCACATAGAGGTCCACCACTATTATGTAAGGGAGAAGGTATTGAGCAAAGATGTGGAGATAAAGTTCATCAAAACCAAAGAGCAGGTTGGAGATATGTTTACAAAGTTCTTGGATGCTTCTAAACTCAAAAGGTTTCAAGGATGTGATAAATTTGCAGGACATGGTTGAAGATAACTCCCAAATGACCTTGAGGGGGAGTGTTGAAGATAAATGTACAAGCTCATTTTCACATGACCTATGCTTGGATAAATTTACCAAATATAAAGATAAAGGAAAATAAGAGAAAAGAAAAAAAGAAAAAAAAGTCTAGTCGAAATTCATGATGAGTAAAAGATACAATATCTGCCTTGCAGTAAGAGGCATGTAGTGGGCAATCAAATGAAAGTGATGAGTTAGGAAGGAGGCACAAAATTGGTTATAAAGTGGAGTGGGAGCACGTTCTAAACAAGGAGAGAAAGAGGCAAGATCTCCCAATAGTCGGATCTGGTCATTTTGTCATTTTGTCTTCGCATAGACTCCTTCCACTCGCACATCATTTTGTACATAGCTCTGTTGTGAAGCTCATATCTCAGTGTATATGTAACCATTTCTTGTGCTTAAACACTCATTGGAAAGATTATCTCATGCGATTTCTCTATCTCAAAATCTTCTTCAAAGCTCATATATTCTATGAGATATCAGTCAAAGATTGAAGTCCAGTTTTTCAGTATACATGTGTGTCGAGTAGTCTATTTTGGTTGGTTAAGTTTCCCAAGCAAAATGTATCCAAACTGCTTGATTTTTAGATTTTTCGAAAGCTCTTTGCAATTACTTTCATTATCCCAAATAGGTCATTGAAAGGATTTATATTCTGTGAGATATCTATCAGAGAGTGAAGTTTAGTTTTTTAGTATGCACCATGCCAATGTTGTTGGAGAATGAGCTTGAACTCATGGAGCATCTCTTAGAAAGAGGAAAATCCTACCGTAGAATGTATCTATCTCTTCCTTACCTTGTTGTATAAAAAAGGCCATGTAGTTAATTGAGTATGAGGCACATTTTATCTGCCATATCCATGAGCATTCTTGATAGATTGTCTTCTTATCCTTTCATGTATGAGCTATCTCTCTCTCTCTCTCTCTCTCTCTCTCTCTCTCTCTCTCTCTCTCCCTCTCCCTCTCTCCCTCTCTCTCTTTCTCTCTCTCTCTCTATCTAGCTATCTATCTATCTATCTATCTATCTATCTATCTATCTATCTATCTATCTATCTATCTATCTATCTATCTATCTATCTATCTATCTATCTATCTATCTATCTATCTATCTATCTATCTATCTATCTATCTATCTATCTATCTATATATCTATCTATCTATCTATCTCCTCAATTGTGTGTGTGGCATGGGAGAATAGGCCACCATGGCCATCCCTTCCACCTCTCCTGGTGTGAAACAATGGAATCACATCGCAATTGCATAGTCATCCATAATAATAACACGTGGTATGAGAGTTGGATGCTAGATGTGCCATTTTTTATCCCTGTTGTACACTTGTTGCACTTGTAATTGCTACCACTTCCACATCCACAAAGCTGCATCATTATAGTTTGATAGGATGTGCGATGCACCATGATGGGCCACTAGATATCTTAGATATAATTTTATAGTACACAAGTCATGTTGGACTATTGCTACGCAAGCATCTTAAGGAGTTTCAAGCTTGAATGTGATAGGCCAGCCAATGTTGGAGTTCTCTAATTACTACTTAGGATGAAAAGGATGACCACCTATTTATTTCATTTAAGCTAATGTCCATTAGAACATTGGGCCAAGATTTCCTTCTATATTTATATTGCTAGATATGTAACTTAACAAGTACTTGTGTAGGTTTCATTTGATCTCCTACCTAAATGTCTCAATAATGGCTTATCAAGCTTATTCACAAAAAAAAGGAAACAAAAACAAGATTGAGAATTGTCACCCAATTATGATGTTACAAATAAGTTACAAGATCATTGCTAAAGTTATTGCGAATAGAATTGCATGTCACTTACAAAATTGGGTAAGTGAGGATAAAAAACGATTCATCAAGGGGAGATCTTGTTGATACATTTAGGTAATGATGTGTGTGAACACAGTAGGATTGCTGGGGCCCTTTTTTCCCTCTTTAGGAGGTTTTTTTCCCGTGGCTTGTATATATGCCCATCACGCTAACAGACTACTTATCTTTATACATTCTAGTGGTAATACATTCAGTATTGTATGTTGAGCTCCAAGCTTCTTCTTCTTCCTTGTGTTGTTCGTGTGCTTTCCAAGATGTATAGCTCCAACAATTGATATTAGAACATGTCACCGCTTCATCTAGGGCAACGTTGACACCTCTCTTGTTGCAGTCTCAGAATCGCACAAATGTTGGTGAGCATACTCAGTGTGTTTCTAAAATCGCGATCTGATCTCGTTTCGACCTTTGGATGCACTATCGTAGCACTTGTGTAGGCTGTTTCGTCTTTTTATGTGAAAGGTATGTACCAATTTTGGTTTACCAATATAAGTGTCTCGAAGTTTGCTACATGTTTAGCAGAATTCCTTTGGGCAATTCTGTTCAAATTTTTGAGATACAGTCAATTTTTTGCATCAAGGTATTTTAGTCACTGGCCATGGCTGAAAGTAGTGATGTATTTCGTATGTTGGCTATTGAGGATAAGTTGGATGGTACTAGCTACCCGTTGTGGGCTTATATGATGCGACATGTATTGGTTGCAAAAGGACTGTGGAACATTGTGCACGGTGTTGAAAAACGTCCTATCACACATGCAACTGTTACAATTGTAGGTACTGAAGCTGATGCAAAAGCTGTCGAGGATGATGATATTCTGCATATTCCTATTCGTGTTGTGTTTTTTGATGCACCTACTGTAGAGCAAATTAGTTAGGATGGCAGAGATGCCCAGGCACATGCATTCATAGCTTTGTCTGTCAAACGTGCCATTATTCCTCAAATTTGCTTTGGAGAACAGCTAAGGATGCTTGGGATACACTTACCACATTGTACCAAGCTAGGAATGAAGCTCGTGTTGCTTAGCTCCGAAAACACTTGGAGAGTGAGCACATGAATGAAGGTGATTCTATGGATAGTTTACTAACAAAGATCAAATACTTGAAGGAATAGTTGATTTGTGTTGATGAGGTTATGCCAGATAGCTCACTTGTGCAGACCATTCTGAATGGTCTTCTTTATTCATATCAGAGTTTTTCTTCTACTCTTTGGTTAATGATGAAAGGCAATCCAAATGCCTTGTCATTTGAGGAGTTAGTCTATGTTCTGTTGCAGGAAGATCAGTCCAGGCAGAACAAGTCCATTATGTGCATTGTAGATCAAACTTTCCTGGCTAGTTAGAAGAGAAAAGGAAACTGGAACTCTTCAACTAGTAAGTAGAAATTTGCTTATTCTGCTCAATCGAAGAGGGAATACAAAGATGAAAAGAAATAAGAACAACACAAATTGTTTTGCAAGCACTGTAAAGGAAATGATCATATCATAAAGAACTATCCAAAAATGGTTGCTAAAGAGGCAATGAAGAAAGAGGCTGGAATGGTTGTTGCAGAGGCCTCTACACCAAAAACAGAGTGCTAATCTTGTGGAGGAAGAAGAATGGGCGTTTACTACTGTTTGCAATTTTGACCCATCTTCTCATGAGCAGTGCATTTGGTACTTTGATAGTGGGGTGACCAAACATATTACCTTGCAGCACAATTTCTTCTCTTCACTCAAGCCTACCCCTACAGGGAACACTGTTACATGCGGCAACAACTCCTCTTATCCTGTTATGGCAGTTGGTAAGATCATTTTGATTATTGCTAATGGTAGTTCTTTCACTTTTTTGAATGCTTTTTTGGTGCCAAGGATCAAGAAAAATTTGTGATCAGTTTTTGCATTAGCCAAGACTGGCTTGGTTGTGAAATTTGTTGATGATAGATGTACAGTTCATGATGTGTCAAATGGCGACGTGATTATTGCTTCTGGCATTTTATGTTGTGGGCTATATAATGTTAACTGCGGACAAAACGGCCAATGTTAAGGCCCGTGTTGAATTAATGCATTGTTCTAACTGTCAGCACGTGTCAAACAAATCATGGGTTCTTGGGGGTGGTAGGGGTCTGTTAGACAGAGGCTCTGTACTTAGTTCCCAAAATAACTGATTCAGTTGCAACAATAAATTGCTATTGACAATTCTATCTGAATCTACTGTCCTTAGACAGTGTCATCACTGTCTTAGCTCAGCTACTAGTAACAACTAGACTGTACCAGACGTATCTGTACCTTGGTACCGAATTACTTCAGATTAATATGCTACTATAACAATACAGTAGTCCAACCTTCACCAAGACAACGCTCACAGTCAAGCAACCGGATCACAGAAGGTACCTACGGTTTCAACCTACAGTTTTGAAGACTAACACACACTGGAATTACCCTTAACTATAGGTAATTCTCACCGTACAAGTGCACATCGAGAACAACACTACTTCTGCACAACGTTCTTAGGGAAAGATTACTACATTCACACAGACTTATCAGTACTTAGCAGTTCAACAAGGAGAGGAGCACTTCGTCGTACATCTTAACAGAACAATTCGTCACAACGATCCACAGTAACCCTTTCAGACAACGATCCAACGACTTACTGAATGGAACTAGATTCACAGTGTAACCGAGATTGACTGATGACAACCCAGAGTACAACAGAGTACGTAGAACTTAGATAAGACACACTACAGCAACACTCAGACACTCAACCAGACGAACAGTCTGGCGTTACTCAGAATTGATCCGAAAACCGCCCCCCTTGCGCCTTCCTTTTCATTGCTTTATATAGAAATTACAAATATGCGCGTAACAGCCTTTCGCGCGTATTTTACAAAGATTTCCGTTATACCTGTCCCAATCCGGCGGCCGACTAACACTGGCACGAACGGTGGACTCAAACCCGCATGTTGCAAAACTATTGTTCATCGACTATTCCTTCTAAGTACATGTTTCGGGCTAATCTAAATGTACGGGCGATCTTTTTCTTAAGTGTTTCTAATAATTGTTTGAGAATTTCTGGCTCTACTAGTTGGGCATCTACTCTAACCGAACTTATGGCTATGGCTTCGGTTAACAAAATTTCTGCTTGTGTTTGCAGAAAGGTTTCTTGCAGATAAAAGTCATTGGCCAATGCAGCATCTCAGGACGTCTTCATTTCCTCGAGCTGTTGCTCCATCTTCTGTACTCTTTCTTTTATGTTTGCCAGTTGGTTTTCGTGCCTCTCGATCTCCTGAACTTGAAAATCTACAATCCTGATGTATGAGTCCTTCTCGTGTTTGAGATTGGCAATGAGCTTCTGTGTCTGCCCTTCCTTTGTTAGGTAGTGCTTGAGCATATTATTTACGTCTACCAAATTTTCGTTGGTTCTCTGCAGTTTTTCTTCTGTTCTTTTCTGCTGCACCAGTTCTTGTAATTGCTTTCTGGTTTCTTCTAGTAGATTGCCCAATGCAATTCGGGCGTCTTCTTTGTCTTGTATATCCTGCTTCATTTTGTTGATTTCTTCATTGGCAATCTGTAGTAACTCTTCTTTCTTTGTAAGTTCTGCCACTACCGCATCTCTCTGATTGATCAGCATTTCCTGTTCGGTGAGTTTTGCATGTAATTCCTTCAATTGCTCTTGCAAGGATTGGTTTTCGGCTTTGACAATTAGTACTTCTTCCTGTAGTGGGCTGATGTCAGCTTCTAGCATATCAACTTTATGTTGTAGCTCGTTCCGGATACTGTCTGTGGCTGCTTTCATGTGAATAGGCAGTTGCTGAGATAAATTGATAAGAACTTGACCCATATTGGCCAGTTCAAAAAGTATTGGAATGGAAGGGAGGGGTAACTAGGGTCGTGGTTGGGAAGAGGATGCGTTGAGGAGCTGTTGGGAGTTCGGTGGAGAGTAGTTGAGGGAGGAGGATGAGGACTCGGCGGTTTCGGCAGGGTGAATGGGCTGGATGGGGATGATGGGTGGTTCCGGTGGGGGAGTGGGAAGGATGGTTTGATTTGTTACCTGATTGGCAGTTTGTTGTTCCTGCTCTGCAACTGTGGATTCCACTGCTTTTAGTAGTCTCTCCAGTGCTTCCTTAGCAGCTTGTTCTTCATCTATCTGTTGTTTTTCTTGAGACTCTCGCTGTGATTCTTCTTCGGTCGATGATATGTCAGCTTTCGTATGTTTTTCTTGTTGTTGTTCTTGGGACGATTGTGCAGAAGATTCGTTTTGCATGGATGTTGTGGTGTCGTGGAACGTTTCTTCTTCTTGCTTATCCTCTTTTTTGTCGCCCTCATTGTTCCCTCTGGCAGATCCTTGTGCTTTGCTTTCAGAAGAGCTAATCCTTATTCTTTTTCTTCGGAATAGTTGGTTTAGTTCCTCTTCGTCTTCTTTTTCGTTGTCCCACAGCTGCACTGACTCTTCATGTCGTAGAACTGGTCCCCTGGGTGGTGGTTGCGCTGCGAGTATGGCCAGAAAGAGGAATGAAATGATGTGTGGCAGTCTGGATCTCGGCGTGCCTCCTTTGTTTACCCGTTTCATGATGGCGACACATTCTCGGTGGATGCGGTGGAAGAAGAAAGAGGCGAAGTTCACTGGTTCTTGTGCGGCTAATTCTATGGCGGAGTAGAAGGGGCGGGATATTCCATATGTGCGTTTTTGGAGGTTGAGTATGGCTACTAAAAATTGGAGGGCTGATCGTTTTGGTTCCGGTCGGCAGATGATTGCATACTCATTAGACGAATATCTAGGAAATAGCTCAATCATTCGAGAAACTGTCAGGCTTGGGCCATTTTCTCGGCCTTGCGACGGGAGTCTAAAAGCTTCTGCAAAGGCTTGGAATGTGATAAGTGTTTGGGATGGAAGGGAGGTGATCGGCCATCTCTGATCGGTGGCAAAAGTGTTGGCGATGGCGGAGATGATTTGGGCGAAGAATGGGTGGGACTCCACTGAATGCCAAGGCAATTCAGTGAAGTTTACAAACCCACGTATGCGCAGGTACTCTCCTACGTTGGTAGGGAGCCCGTCACGGAAAGCGGCGTAGTTAGCCAAAGCTTCCATGGCGCACAGGACAATAGTAGACACAAACACATAGAGCACAGGGTAAACACAGAGCACAATCACACAAACACAATAGCGTTTTTTGGCGCACTGGAGAAGGTTAAGTAGATGCGTTATAGTGGACTGTAATTAAAAATCACTAATCATCGTGCGACATTGAGATGATCGCTTCTTTAACTTGGGTGTGCATGTCTTAGTAGCTGGAAAGAGCAGGGCGGCTTATGACATAATTAGGAATCAAGACGCGGATATTTACAGACTTATATTATTAAGCACGCAAAAATAAAAGACAAGAAAAGAAAAGAAAAGTGAATGCCAAAGGACGCGGCTAACCGCAAAACGTTTCAGTGCGGGTTAGATGTGTGTTGATACGGCCGCAACTTTGAACGGTTGATGGCTTTCGGAAGAGGGTTTCCAGTCAACGTAGTCAACCAAAAAGTTGCTGGGCCTACTTGTGCAGAAATCCGGTAGGGACCGAACCATCGTAATTTGAATTTGTCGGCGGACCGATTCGACTTTGCATTGTAAAAGAGTACAAGTTGTCCCACCGAAAAAATTGGACTCTTTAAATATCGATCATGTGTTCGAGCTTGTCTTAGCTGTACTTCCTGCATAGTCAAAAAATTGTGCCATCAGTGCTCGTCTAACTCTCTGAGTGCATCCAACCGAAATGACAGTGAGTCTTCCGGTAGCAGTTTCTGAGCGATTGCTACTCGTAAACTTGGTATACCTATCTCCATTGGTGCTATTGCTTCTAATCCATAAGCTAGTTTGAAAGGTGTTAATCCTGTTGTTACCTTGTATGTAGTTCGGTATGCCCATAATACTGCAGGTAGCAGTTGATCCCATCTTTCCGGTGCTTCTAAAATGAGTTTCCGGAGCATATTCAGCAAAGATTTGTTTGTACTCTCAGCCAGACCATTTGCACGAGGATAATACGGTGAACTAAATTTATGTGTGACCTGAAATGAATGTGTAAGTACTTTCATTAAATTGTTGACAAAATGAGTGCCTTGATCTGTAACAAGTTCTAGCGGTAAACCAAATCTTGGAAAAACATCTGTCAGTAGACACTTTGCTACCACAACAGCTGTAGCAGATTGTAAAGCCCAGTCTTCTGCCCATCTGGTGGCATAACCAGTACATGTTAAAATATAACGGTTGTTACTGAGGATTGCTGGAGGTGTAATCGGTCCGATAAATCTAGACCCCACTTCTGAAAAGGTTCTAATGGCAAGACAGGTTGTAGAGGGAAAAGATGTCGTTGTAGGGGCTGTCCAGATCTTTGACAAGTATCACATTGTTTGACAAACTGTTATACATCTCTGTACATAGTAGGCCACCAGAGACCACTTTGCAGAATTTTCCGGTGTGTTAAGTCTGCTGCAAGATGGCCACCGGAAGGAATCGAGTGAGCCAAAGTAATAACTGAGTTAACTTCATGTGGTGGAATACATCGAAGTAAAATTCCAGTATGATCCACATAGTATAATTCTCCAGCAATCCACCGAAATCGGCGGCTAAAAACTGCAATTTTCCTGCGTATTGCCGTAGAAGTCTGAGATGGAAGGCATCCATCAGTGAAAAAGGTCAAGATCTGATCATAATATGTAGATGGCATAGGTGGGTCTGTAATTTCATCATTCGTTGGTTCAGAGACATAATTCGTCGGAGTTGTGTCATCTATGCCTACCGGAGCTTCACCGGAATCTAAGCGGGAGAGGAAATCTGCTAAGGCATGTGAACTGCCTGGCCGATGAATGACTTCGTAGTCAAACTCCTGTAAAAGCAGAACCCATCGTGCTAATCGACCACCTAGATGTTGTTGCCAAACTAGATAGACAAGTGCAGCATGATCTACATGAAAAGTAAATTTACGGCCCAACAAATAATGTCTGAATTTTTTGACAGAATATATTAGACCTAGACATTCTCTTTCTGTTACCAAGTAATTCTTTTCAGCAGGGGCTAATCTTTGACTTGCATAATACACTGGTCTGAACCACTTATCAATTTGTTGCATTAAAACGCTCCCTATTGCTATATCTGAAGCATCAACAAATACATGAAATGGGTGATCCCCGTCAAGAGGCTGTAAGATGGGAACTTGTGTTAATAAACACTTTAAGCGATCAAATGCTATCTGACATTCTTGAGTCCACTCAAACTGTTGAGGAGTCTTGGTGATTAATCTATTCAGAGGTATTGCCAAGTGAGCAAGCCATCGTAGGTGTCGTCCATGCCATCTTACTTGGCCCATGAAGCGCATTACTTCCTTCGGTGTAGTAGGCACTGGAGCTTCTAACACAGCTGAAATTTTATCTGGATCCACCTGTATGCCCTGTGTAGATACATATGACCGAGTAACTTGCCACATGAAACCGCAAACACTGATTTGTTTGGGTTCAAACAGAGTCTGTATTCTCTGCATTTTTCAAAGCAGCACCGTAAATGGAACAGGTGTGCTATCATCTTACCGAAAATTGAAAAATCATCAAGATATACTTGCATAAAAGAAGTAAGGTAAGGAGAAAATATTTCCTGCATGCACCTTTGGAATGTACTTGGGGCATTTCTTAATCCAAACCACATAACAGTACATGCAAAAACACCCCAGTTGGTAATGAAGGTGGTCTTCGATATATCCTGTTCAGCCATTCTAACTTGATTATATCCACTGTACCCATCTAGAAATGAATACATTTCATGTCCTGCTACTCTATCAAGCATTGTGTCAAGAAAAGGGAGTGGAAATGGATCAGGCACTGTCGCTACGTTCAGTTTCCGGTAATCTACACATATTCGTAACTGCTTATTCTTTTTAGGGACAATAACAATTGGAGAGATCCATTCAGCATGCTCTACTGGTACAATAAATCCGACTTTGAGTAGCCTATCAAGTTCTGCCTTTACCTGTGATGCATAGTTCGGGGTCATCCGGTAATTGGGTTGCTTTAGTGGTTTTGCTTCCGGCTTCAGCATGACCTTGTGTTGATACATCAAAAAATTCGCGGAGTAGTTGAATTAGAATCTACTCGAAATAATTCTGGTAAGTTCTGTTTTATCCTAACAGGTCGTGGATTTTCTTCATCACCTAAATTGTAAGTGGTTAGTTGATCTTCTGGAACATAGAATTGTCGAGGCTTCTCTGTATTCTCTGATGGCTTAAAAAGTTGTTGTAGATCAGCGGCATCTATGGTAACCTTATCTTCTTTCATATCTGTTTCTGTTACAGTCATCACCGTACAAACTGTAGGATTCCAGTTATCTACAACAGATTGTAGATTAACAGTTCCTAGGGAAATCAAGTCAATGTTATTTTTCAGAAACTCTTCTTCTTCATCATCTGACAATCCATCAAGCATATGAATTGGTTCTGCCAAATACGGTCTAGCATGCAACTCGCAAGGTTGTATAGCATCTAATTTTACAATGTATTTATGATTTTTATCCTTGAAAGTGAGCTCTTGTGCAGACCAATCCTGTATCACCTTAGCATGCTTCAGCCAAGGTCGGCCGAAAAGGAGGTTGTAATCAAGAGTGGATTCCGGTAAATCTAGTATGACAAAGGTCATTTTAAATGTTGTACCTTGTAAAGTGATTGGTACATTTCGTACAAGCCCTATGGGATGGACTCTTGATTGGTCGGCCATTCTGACAAAAAATTGAAGTAGTTCGATTTCGGTCCACCCTGACCTTTTACATAGTGCAGCAGTATCAATGTTGACTCCAGATCCTCTATCAATTAGTACCTATGTGATTTTATGATTCTTATACCATACCGTTATCAAAGGAACTGAATGATCGACCGTAGAATCAGGTTCCGGTTGCACGGTTGCTGTCGCAGGAATGCAAGGAGGCACAGGACTAAACTGTTGTTGAAATTGCTATCAAACTCCCGGTACTAGTGCAAGTAATTGCCCAAAGGAAGAGTGATGGATGCTTTAGATAAAATTTCCCAGGCCTTTTGTGATTGGATTGTTTCCAAAGATTCTGAAGATGATGCGCCTGCTGAAGATGATGTGTCTGCTGCTGATGATGTGCTTGCTGCTGATGATGTGCCTGCTGTTGATGATGTGCCTGTTGTTGATGATCTGCCTGCTTCTGGATTGGAATCCTATTGTTGTGTTCCTTCTTCGGTTAATGGAGTCTAGGTTACCGGAATAGGATCTGGGAAGACTGGAGGTTCTGCGGTGGTCCAGTGACTAGCTTTATCATACATCCTTTGTTGTTCTCGTATGCCTGGTTCAAATATTTCTGCTGCTGGTTGCAGTTGTTGCTACAGATTAATCACTCATTGACTAATCATTTGTGTAAAGTTTTTTATAAAACTTTGTAGACTGTGTCACCTAGATGTTGCGCACCTTCTCCAAGTTAAATCACTTCAAATGCTTGATTAGAATGTGAGAAATAACTCAAACACTTTACCTATGTCTGAAACTGCCTCTCTGTAATGATGACTTTGACACCTGTAACTTCTAAGCTATGGTTCTCCCAAACTATAGGCCGTTTAATCAAATGCTTTTAGCCATAGATGGCTTACTTCTCAGCTTAAATTTTGAATCCTCATTTGTGTAAAACTTTACACTGTGTGCTGAGTACTGACCATTTCTTTAACCATGAAATCTGCGCCTGTTTCAAAAGACACTCAAAACTTTTCACATATGAATGTTCCTATTCAAAATTCTCTCAGCCTGTTTGCAATTGGACTCTCAAACTTTAGCCATAGATGGATTAACTATGGAATTAGATATGTACAAAAGGATTTCTCATAAGATTAAGCACAGAAGGAGAATTAGAGAAAAGATCGACGCGCAATTCTCTGAAAAACTTTCTCTTATCTTAACTCTTCATACATCTGATGGATGATACATACAATGTTCATCATCTACTCATCTATATTTCATCTCATGCTCTCTTATGCTTATAATATGACTATAAGCATGTACTTATATATATATACAAGTCCTAATTCGTCATTACTTCAAGTACATTGAAGTATATACAGAACTAATGTACATATGATTTAAAGAACTTTGTTATCTGAATCTTCTCTTCATTCCATGAAGTTGATCTTCAATCTTTTCTTCATCTCTTTACTTCTAACCTTTATGTAATCACTAATTCTTGATTGTTCTGCTCCAACAATATTATCCATTTGATAATGGATTAAATGTACAAACTTATTGCAATGTTGATGGGGCAGGTAGGAAAAGTAAAACTCTATATAAGCACCATCCCATCTTTGTTTCTTGAGTTGTATGCATTCCAAAAGTTTCCCACTTATTCTAGTGATGTCCTAAACTCCAGCAAGCAACCCCCGTGCTTGCTTAGCCCATTTTCTCATGATTTTTCTCCTCTCTATCTAGAAATGTAGTTAGGCTTTTTCCAAATCTGATTGTATCAAATTGCATAGCATTTTTTGCTCTCTCATTGTACTCATTTTCATTGATTTAAAAGTTCATTTGGTCTCTCATATAGTGCCTTAAAGTTTGTAAAAGTTTCAAGTTCTTTGACTAAGTGAGTTGTGAGAAATTCTCAACTTTGTGAAGTTATATCTCTACTCATAGGCAGAGAGTCTTGCAAAACATGTAGACTATTTGTAGAGGATGGTTCTTCTAGCTAGAATATCCATTTGGGATTATTTAAATCTTTTTAGATAGCTCTTTGAGTCTAGTTTAATTTTGCAAAATTTCATTTTAAGTCTCAATATAGAATCAGAGAAATGTTTAGAAAAATGAGCACATATTACTACTTATGGACCTATTGGAGGGTAGCCATCTACCATTGTTGCATTGGGGTGTTAGAATCATCTCCCATCAGTAATTAAATGTCCATTGAATCTCCTTCTTTCATACATTCACTCTCCAACTATTTTTGGCAGTACGTAACATGAGCCTCATTTCTTGCTTGGTGTAATGTTCTAAGGGTGTCACAAGCATCTTTTGCTGTCTTGTAGGAGTGAATGTGAGGGATAATGACACATTTGAAAAACAAAGCTATCAATGCATGTGCATCTGCATCTTTGAAATCCCAACAAAGTTGCTCTACAATAGGTGCAACATGAGCTACAACATGACTAGGTGATTGAAGATCATTATCTTCAACATCATTTGCATTTATAGGTGTCATATTTTAATAGAATGTGCATTATTCCACAAGCCTTTTGCTACCAATACATGAGGCATCATGTATGCCTACAATGAATAATTACTACGATCCAATCTTATCCTCAATAGCCAACATATGAAAACCATCACTGCTTTTAGCCATGGCTAGTGATGAAATACTTGATGTGGAAAATTGAATGTATCTCAAAAAGTTGAGCATAAATACCCATTTAAGCTCTACTAAACCTCTACAACACTTTAAGCTGCTTGTATTGATTGTTGAGATACCAAGCTCAACATGTGATGATCGAGGATGACACGTACCAGTTTTTCATTTCTCTGACATGTATAGTGGTCACGTCGATATATGTCAGGGATACTTCATTGAGCTTTATTAGATTTATCTACCAAGAGTGATGGCACATTTGTTTCTTGCCAGCTCACTCATTCGCGGACATTAGGTTTTTCCTTATGTACTGGTCTTTATATATTGCACTGGTTGTATTCTTGTTTTTAGGTCATTCTTGTACATTCCTTTTATGTAATAGAAGAAGAAGAAGAAGATCCTTCTTCCTTGCCTCAATCTGTGTGTGTGCTTCTCCTTGAGAGTGAGAGTGTGTGTGTGAGCTCTCTTCCTTATCTCCTTCCTCGTGACATGGTATCAGAGCCAACGTGGCTGTAGAGAGCTCGTGGAGAAGGCGATGGTGAAGACTACGCGGCAAGGCGTGGAGAAAATGTGATTTCACAAACGGCCTCCGTTTCGGAACCATCTCGACCTCCGTTTTGAGCCCACATGATTGGACACATACAGGATGCCAAGACTCCAAAAGAGGCTTGGAACAGTTTGGTCACTTTGTATGAGACCAATACAAAGGCACAGAAATTGCAACTCAAGAACGAGTTGCATACATTGGAGAAAAAGAGCATGTCGGTAAGTGACTACACTCTAAAAATCAAAAGCATATGTGAGTCACTTGCATCTATTGGCGTGAATGTAGATGATGATGATAAGGTGGAAGTGTGCCTTCGTGGTTTAGGAGCTGCATATAAGCAGTTCAGAACTTCTATACAGACCAGGGAAAATATTCCGAATTTTGCTGATTTGGTCTCTATGCTGATCATTGAAGAAAAGAATCTTGGTGAGGATTCAAACTCCCAAGGAAAGCCCAGTTCTGAGCAGGTATTCTACTCTGGCAGAGGAAGAGGCAGAGGTAGAGGTTTTGGAAGTGGAAGAGGAAACAGTAACCAAGACCAAGGTCAACAACAGAATCATGCAAGAGGAAGATGACAATTTCGAGGCAGGGGGAGCCAAAGAGGTCGCAGAAATTTCCAAAGAAATGATTCAGGTAATGATAGTAAAGGATGCTGGAATTGTGGTAAACCTGGACACTTTGAACGTGATTGCAGGTTAAAGAATCAAAATAACAGAAGGCAGCAAAACAACTATGCATCCACAAGTGCAGATGATTATGAGAAGCTGTTTATGGTTCAACATCACATGATGAATACGATGTCTGTTGGTGTTTCAAAATCGAATGATAATGTCTGGTATGTTGATTCAGGTGCTTCAAATCACATGACCAGTCATGCAGAATGGTTTAGTAGTTGGCAAAAAATGCAAGTTCCTGGATATGTTGAAATAGGTGTGACACATCGCATCCTATTGAGCATACAGGAAACATAGCATTGTCTATGGAGGATGGAAAGGTAAAACATCTTGCTGATGTGCTGCATGTTCCAAATATAACAAAGAATCTGGTTTCTGTTGGACAAATGGTTGACCAGGGATTACAAGTCAGGTTCAATGCTGATGGATTATATGTAGAAGAGTAGAAGCACGATGGACGATTGGTTGCCAAAGGAAACAAAGTGGGTAGGATGTTCACTTTAAATGTGAAGATTCCTGAAATGAATGCAGCCATGTTTGCAAAAGGCGCAGGAGTTATTGCAGATATAGAGATATGGCACAAACGGATTGGACATGCAAACTTGCAAAGGCTGAAACTGATGCAGTCAAAGGAGATTGTCCATGGACTACCAAATTTCAAAGTTGTAGAAATGCAAAAGGTATGTGCAGCATGTCAATTTGGTAAACAATCAAGAGCATCATTTCCACATGACAATCATGTTAGTGAGAATGTACTAGAAGTAGTACATACAGATGTTTGGGGTCCAGCAAAGACCACATCTATGGGTGGTTGCAGGTTTTATGTTACTTTCATTGATGACCATACACGCAAAGTATGGGTATATTTCATGAAAGAGAAGAGCGAGGTGTTTACTCACTTCCAAAATTTTAAAGTTATGGTGGAAAAGCAGACAGGGAAGTACATTCAAACATTAAGATCTGATGGAGGAGGTGAATACATGTCAAATGAGTTCAACAGTTTTCTAAAAAATCATGGAATTCGGCGTCAGTTTTTATGCAGGTACACACCACAACAGAATGGTGTTGCTGAACGCAAAAATAGAAATATTATAGAAATAGCAAGAGCCTTGATGGCTGAGAAGAATATGCCTCATTGTTATTGGGCAGAAGTTGTGCATACTGCTGTATACATCATGAACAGAACTCCGACTGCTGCTGTACATCAAGTTACACCTGAAGAGAAGTTTACGCGTAAAAAGCCAAACTTATCACATCTAAAAGTTTTTGGCTGTATTGCATATGTACATGTTCCAGATGAGTTGAGGACGAAGCTTGATCCGAAAGCAGAAAAATGTGTCTTCATTGGATATTCCCTTGAGCAAAAGGGGTACAAATGTTATAACCCACTCACACGACAGGTGAAGGTGAGCAGAGATGTGGTATTTGATGAAATGTCAAGCTTCTATGCAGATGTCAAAGAAGGACTGAATCTTGAACCAAATGACAAAGAAAATGCTGAAAAATCTAGTGTAGAATCTCAAGTTTTGAGTGGACCGGATGCATCACCAAGCAATAGTTCCAACTCAAATCCATGGAGTGGAAGATTGCGTGGAAATTTCAGTCCAGCAAATTCATCAAATACATCCAAGAAAGGTAAAGAAAAGCTTTCTGCTGGTAGTAAAACAGGTGCAGGTTTTGAAGACGTTGATGGAGATTCAAGCGGTTCAGAAAAGAGTCTTGATGAGGAACTTGGATTGCCCTCTATGAAGACTCCGGGAGTAAGAAGGGCACATGCAGATGATACAAGAAGAAGTGACCCAGGACCAAGAAGATCTGGGAGGATGCGTAATTCAGTGCAACGATTGACATATGATAGTTACATGGCTCGCCATTGTGCCTACATGACAAAGGTAATACAAGATGCTGAACCTTCTTGTTTTGAAGATGCAATTGGTAATGCAGATTGGGAAAAAGCTATGGATGAGGAGATGGCTACACTTTATGGAAATGATACATGGAAGCTGGTTCCATTGCCGCAAGGAAAGAAATCCATAGGCTGCAAATGGGTTTACAAGGTAAAGCATAATGCTGATGGTAGCATAAGCAGGTATAAAGCACGATTGGTAGCTAAAGGTTATGCACTGACATATGGCATTGATTATGAGGAAACATTCAGCCCTGTAGCTAAAATGTCTACTGTCAGAACACTTGTTGCATTAGCTACAGCAAAAGGATGGACTTTGCATCAGATGGATGTGAAGAATGCTTTCCTACATGGTGAGTTACAGGAAGAAGTATATATGGACCAGCCACAAGGATATGAAGATTCAAAGCATCAAGAATATGTTTGCAGGTTGCAAAAGGCTTTGTATGGGCTGAAGCAGGCTCCGTGTGCATGGCATGCAAGGATTGCTGATTACTTAACCAGCATTGGGTTTTCTATGTGTGATGCAGATCATTCACTATATGCAAGGAAGGCTGATGATGGCATCACTATTATGGCTATTTATGTTGATGATCTGATTGTATGTGGTGATAATGAAGAAAGCATCAAAGAGGTAAAGAAACTTCTTATGCAGGAGTTTGACATGAAAGATCTTGGTGTGCTGCACTATTTCTTGGGCATTGAGTTTATACATATAGAAACATGTATATGGATGTCGCAAAGGCAATATGCCTTGAATATGCTGCAAAAGTATGGTATGGCTGATTGTAAGCCAATTTCTATGCCTTTAGATCAGAATTTGAAATTGGATACTACATCAGGTGAAGCATTGGAAAATGCTACTATGTACAGGAAAATTGTGGGAAGTCTTATATATCTTACAATTACAAGGCCTGATTTAAGCTACACTGTTGGACTTGAAAGTCAGTTTATGCAGGTTCCCAGGAAGCCACATTTGGATGCTCTGAGGTGCACTCTACGTTATGTGAGTGCTACTTTGGATTATGCATTGTTTTATGAAGCTGGTGTAGATTTGCAGGTTCATGGATACACCGATGCAGATTGGGCTGGTAGTACTCCAGATAGAAGGTCTACTAGTGGCTTTCTTTTCTCACTTGGAGGTGCAGCTATTACATGGAGCAGTAAGAAGCAACCCACTGTTGCTTTGTCGAGTACAGAGGCTGAGTACAGAGGTGCTGCAATAGCAGCATGTGAGGCATCATGGCTGGATATGTTACTTGCAGATTTAGGTGTTGAAGTGCAAAAGTCTATCACTATCTATTGTGATAATCTTAGCAGCATATAGTTAGCACGGAACCCTGTTTTTCATGCTAGAACAAAGCATATCAAGGTACATTATCACTTCATCAAAGAGAAGGTATTAGCAAGTGATATTGATCTTGTTTATGTGAGAACAGATGAGCAGGTTGCTGATATTTTCATCAAAGCACTTGGAGTTGAGAAGTTGAAGAAGTTTTGGAAGATGCTTGGATTACAAAATATGGCATTGAGCTTGAGGGGGAGTGTTGAGATATCAAGCTCAACATGTGATGATCCAGGATGACACGTACCAGTTTTTCGTTTCTCTGACATGTATAGTGGTCATGTCTGTATATGTCAGGGATACTTCATTGAGCTTTATTAGATTTATCTACCGAGAGTGATGGCACATTTGTTTCTTGCCAGCTCACTCATTCGCGGACATTAGGTTTTTCCTTATGTACTGGTCTTTATATATTGCACTGGTTGTATTCTTGTTTTTAGGTCATTCTTGTACATTCCTTTTATGTAATAGAAGAAGAAGAAGAAGAAGATCCTTCTTCCTTGCCTCAATCTGTGTGTGTGCTTCTCCTTGAGAGTGAGAGTGTGTGTGTGAGCTCTCTTCCTTATCTCCTTCCTCGTGACATTGATGAGTTGAAACCTATTTATATGTTTGGCATAAAAGGATGAAATTGCTTGTAGAATCACTAAGATAGTGCATCTAGAGACCATAATAAGCTCAAAAATCAAAATTTTGATGCATTACAACAAAGCTATTCTAGACTCCTAATCGCCCCGAGTATGCCCACCAATTTTTGTGTGATTCTCGAACTATGACCGGACTGGTTTTGATGATGCCCTAGAGAAAGAAAAGACCTCCTGTTATACCAATTGTTGGAGTTTTAGGTCTATGGAAGCATATAAACAACATAAGGAAGAAGAAGCAGCTTGAAGGACAAGACAATACATAATGTATTACCAAGTAAAATTTACAAAGATAAGAGAGTCATTAGGGTTTTAGGCATATATATGAGTTGAGGGGAAAAACAAGAGAAAAAAGTGCACCAACAATCTATCATCATTATATGAGAGTATGTTTGTTGTTTGAGTTTTGTTCTAGAACTGTCTACTATCTGAATTTATTCCTATTGATTTCGAAAAGTCCCTCTATTTGGATCAGCTCTTCATTATCTTCCTTAATGTCCATTGATATTCTATTTGTCCTCTTTGATCGATCTAGTTGGTTTGTTTTCTTGGTGATGATCCTTCCCAATGGATCTACAATTATTACATAATTGTAGTATTATAAATAGAAGTAAGAAACTCTACTCACATGAGGCATATACTTGAACATTTCTCTGACCGATGAGAATTCCTAAGTGATATTGATAAAGTGAGGCACATTTACATCTTTTTCACCATGCAAAAACCCATCTATAAAACATGAATAGTGTATTTTCAAAAAAAAATTAACATTTTATAATTAGTAAGCCTCAAAAGTAAGGGAAAAAGACTTCTCAAGATGAGATTTAGTAACAACAACAAAAAAAACCATGGATTGTCTAGTGAAAGGATACATAGAAAATAGAGTTTCTTTCCATCTATTGAGTTTAATGGCTCTTTGAATGTGAGCTATGGTTCATATGAGAGGTTCTATCATGGACATAAGAGCCTAATGAGCAACTCTATAGACATCATACTTGATTTGATGGAGGAAAAAACAATACAAAACTTAACTATAGAAAATCCTTTTGCTCCTTTGGATCCAATAGTACAACATGTATAAAGATATCCAATTATTCCAAAGGGATGGTTCCATTCTATGAGATTCATCCAGTAGCAAATCTATGTAGTATGCAATTGGAGCTATGAGGATTACAATTGTACCAACATATTTGAAAAGAGTCTCATAGCTTCTTGTTGATGTTGTAATTCATGAAAATATGAGATACATCTTATTCCTTGTGGCATTGCATGCAGAGACCACTATCAATCCAAATTCTCTTTACCTTAACCGAACTCTAGATACCTTGATGAATTGCTAGCCAAAACAAGGTGTTGTGCTTAATAGAAATGGGAAAATTCCAAATACATTCAAATATGTATTCCCAGTGTGTAATCTCCATTACAATTTCGAGAGTCTATTGAGGAGCCAACTCATGTGAGTCTTGCTTGTTCTGTGCCTTTTGTACATAAAAGTAGCAACATCTCTTAATATAATAGGCTACTTGATGGCAGAGTACTCTCTTTTCTCTTGCAACATGCTCAGTCTAACCCTCAAAAGATCCGTGCAACTTTAGAAAGATTTTTCTTGTCTTCAATATCCATTATATTCATGTTTTTGTTGTTGATGATAAGGTCAATCCAAGCAGTGATTCCCACTTTATGAAACTTACGCTCTTTGAAATCAACCATACTAGCCAAGGGGAATCCAAGCTTTATAGAAACCTAACAATTTTTGTTAACAACATGACATTTTGAAGTCTAGAGTTAAGCATGTGAGACAAACCAATCATTATGCCCCCTTTAACATTGGATTGAATATTGGAATTCATGTTTAAATCATTAGAAATGTGTCTCAGTTTCTTCAAAAGGTTTTGATATACAAACTTAAATTTCTACAAACAACAGACATGAAGTCTATAAGCTAAATCTTTGAGCCAATTTTTTATGTAAACGACTCCATAAGGTCAGTGGGGGTTTAATAATTGAAACTGAAGCTTTGTTTTGGTCATTACATTTTTCGACCTTCCTTTTGAACTTGGTTGGTGAAGTCTATTGAATTCATATATTTTTTTGAACTTGGTTGGTGAAGTCTATTGGTAAGCCCACCTCTTGTGCCTATGACATGGTGAAGTCTATTGAATTCATAGATTTTTTGAGCTAAACTTTGTGTTATTGTCAAACTCATTAAAGATCTTGAGGGAAATTCCTTCATCCTCCATGAACTGAGTGTTTGAAAGCACACATTAGGGGAGCCATTATAGGCTATAGCTTTGTTCACGCTAATTGTTGAGAATCATATCCTTATCACGAAGATGTTCAACAACATTACCTGCTATTGTTGATCTTTCTTGCTTGTTGTAAAGTGTTGCACCACACTTTGTATGAAAATCATAGGGATGATCATCAACAACAAGAGGGTCAACCGCCTCCTCTAGTAAGACATCAAAAGGATTAGTATTTCTGAAGTTTGGCACATTTGTTCTTCCATTGGTTTTGCTGCGTTTTCTTTTCTATAGCCAGTAGTTCCGAGCTCTCGGTATCTATTAGGCTTCATGCTCTTCACGCAGATATGGCTTTTTGTTGTGCGAACAATTGAAGGCCAACTTCTTATCTGCTTACCCCTTTGGTGAAGACATCACACGTGGTCTTACCGTCAACACGCACAATTTTGTTTATGCTTTTTATTTTATTATTTCAAAATAAATTTATAGAATGAAAAAAGATAGGAAAAAAAAAGAGAGAAAAAATAAACGAACAACAGTATCGGCTTTTGATCTTCGTTTGAATTATTTCTGGTGTTTTCTTCTTTGTGGAGAGGATCTTTTGTGTCTGGATTTGTTGGAGCTTTGTTGGAGCTTATGCGGGTGTGAAGATCTTCATTTTGAGATGCGCTCAGTCGTGAGAGAGAGAGAGAGAGAGGGGGATAAGACGAGGCCACGCACGGGCACACACTTTTAACATGCTATCATGAGTAGGAATCGGCAAAATTAAACGAGTTGTAACCCATGTAACATTGTCTAAATTGTCTAACCTTACTTTGTGAGATATGGGGTTCCATGCATACTACGTTCATACTCATATATAGTTGTACTTTCAAGTTAAATTTGGGGGAGTAGGCATCTGCCAAACCTCCACTTAAAAAAATGAATATATGAATGGAGCACGAAAAATTGGAGAGAGAGAGAGGGGGGGAGGGAGAGAGAAAAAAGAGAGATAGAGAGAGCTTGCCTAGTGCAATGTGATAGAGCAAACCACATGTCCCAAAAACCATGGTTGAGGATTAATTTCTAATCCTTTTTCTTAGGGTGTGGTTCAACCATCTCTTACATGTCATTTCTTGAATTTAACAATTGATACTAAATGTGAGGTCCTAATTTGCTACTTGCCATCATCTTTACAATGTTAAATAACCTTGGCTCTCATGCACATCTAGAGCTCTCTATAAGGTTCAAGCACTCCTCATATGGCCACTCTAAAGAAAAGGCCATCAACACTAAATGGGTATACAAGCTAATATGTAAAGTTGATGGAACAATTGACACATATAAGGCTAGGTTTGTTGCTAAATCTTATGCTCAAGAGAGAGGCAATGATTTTGATGAGACTTATGGTCCCACATGCCGAATGACCATTGTTCCTAGCATTTGTGCACTTGCAGATAATCATGGTTGGAATGTACATCAGTTGGACATTAAAACTGCATTTTTTGAAAGGTGAATTACATGAAAAATGCACCTTAATGTCTTAGTGTAAGTCTTCATTGATAAAGCACACTGAGATGCACTATCATTATATCAGGGAGAGGTTCATTGTTGGAGACCTCAATTTGGTTTATGTGCCCAAACAAGATAATATTGTAGAACTTTTCACAAAGGCTCTGTCTAAGGAGAAGCTTGAAGTTTCTTGAAAAGCTTTGGGTTTACGTCCTTTTGTGGATTGATCTGTTTCAGATTCATAAGTCTCTTCTTCAAGGTCATGTAATAACTATCTAAGTCTATAATTGGTATTGCTTTGGAAAACTTCCTCTACGCCCCCCCCCCCCCCCTTTCATGTACAAGGATAAGAAGACCTTCATTGTCTTCCTTGGTGTATGCATACATATTCTGTTTGTCCTCTATGATGGATCTTGTTGGTTATCTTTCTTGATGATGATCCTTCCCAAGGGATCCATGACAACATCAATAAGGTAGAAGTACAAGCGAGAAACTCTACTAACATGAGGCGTATATTTAAATGCTCTTTGGTAATAAGAATTTGACATTGACAGTGTGGCAGATTGACATCTTGTCCACCATGCAACAACCCATCTAGAAAATATGAATAGGGTGTATTTTGTAGAAAAGGTTTGACACTTTAGAACCAGTAGGCCTCAGAGGTAAGAGAAAAATACTTCTCAAGTTGAGAGTTAGTTACAATAAAAAATCATGGATAGTCTATTGGATGGATACATAGAGAGTAAAGTCTCTCCATCTATTAGGCTTGATGGCTCTTTGATAGTGAGATGTAGTTGATGTGGAGCTTCTATCATGGACCTAAGAGCCCAGTGAACAACTCTATTGGCATCAATATAGTTCATGATGCCAGAAGAGTCCAAAACTTGATTCTCAAAAATCCTTTTGTTTTTCTAGACTCAAGAGTATCACATTCTATGACATTCCTCCGAGAGCAACTCTATGTAGTATGCAGTTGATGTTATGAGGATTACAATTGCAACATCACGTCTTTGAGAAGATTCTAGTAGCTTCTTGTTTATATTAATGCACTTCATGAAAATATGGAAAACATCTTCTTCCTTGTGGCATTGCCTATGGAGACCATTGCCAATCCCAAGTTCTCTTTACCTTAAACTCTGGATACCTTGATTGGATGACTAACTAGAGAAAGGTGTTGTGCTTAATGGAAATGGGAAAATTCCAAATACATTCAAATAGGTATTCCATTTTGTTAATCTCCATTGAACTTTCGAAAGCCTATTGAGAATCCAAATCTCGTCTTGCTTGTTGAAACCTTCTATACATAAGAGTAGCAACATCTTTAAATGCAATAGGTTGCTTGATGGTCAAGTACTCTTTTTCCTTCTTCAACATGCTCAATATAAGCCTCAGAAGAACTTTGTAACGTTTAGAAAGATTGCATTTATCTTCAATCTTGGTTATAGTGATGTTTATGTTGTTGATCATAAGGTCACTCTAAGAAGTGATTTCCACTTTATGAGACCTATGTCCTTTGATACTCTTTTGTTAAAAGGAAGTTGGTGTAGAGAGTACATGTGCAGAAGCAAAATGAAAAGAAGAGTGTCCACACAAAAGAAAGAGTGTGAGAGACTCAAAGTGAGTAGACCAAGAAATGGGTAAACTCACATGGATTAGAAATGAGCTTGCCAATAGCATGGAGTAGGCTCCTCAAGCTTCTAACCAAGTACAAATGGGGGGAAGAGCCCTCCTTATATAGATTTGGGGTCTCCAAAGTACATCTCATGTGGGATAATTCACCTCAAAGGAGAATGAATACAATGGTAGAACCAAATGGCAAGGTACCCAAATGAAGAGTTTGTATGCCTTTTGCCAATCACTATAACCGATGAAAATGTACTACTTAGGCCGATCATCATCATCATGGCCTTGTACATAGGCATCACTACAAAAGACGTGAAAATAGCTCACACTCGGATTCTTCTGAAAGTAAGTCTCAAATGATGTTTGGTTCTTCAAGATATCTAAGATTTCTCTGCTTTGAATATGTATTGTTGTCTGTATTGTTTCACCCCAAAACTTAAATGGAAGTTGCTTTTGACTACGCATAACCTTGGCCATCTAGATCACGCTTCAAGTCTTCTATAAGGCAATACCTTGTTGAGTATCTTGCATTGCTTGATACTTGATTCCATATTACTTCAAGTACTTGGAGAAGGTGTGATTGACAAAGCTACTGTCACCATCAGATCGGATGATCTTCAAAGAACTTGGAAAGTCTTCTTGAACTGTTTTTGTCCACTCCTTGAACTTGGAAATCGCATCCTCTTTATGCTCAAGTGAATAAACCCAGGTGTATATAGTGAAGTCATCTACTATCAAGAAGAAGTAAACTAATCCACTTAGGGAAGTTGTACGCATAGGTCCACAAATATTGGCATGGACTAATGCTAAGGGTTTAGATGCAAAAATGGATGCTTCTATAAGAAAATGGCTAGATATCTCCTTTTCACATGCTTGGTAGTTCAATTCCACTTGTGCAATCTTGGGTAGACCTTTGACAAGATGATTGGAAGAGATCTTAGCTAAGAAAGAGGTATGTCCAAATCTACAATGCCACAAGCTAAGACTTGAATCTTTGGCCAAAAAAACTTGAAAGATTGTAGAGACCTTTGTCTTCAAAGCCTTGAGCTATCACTTCATTGGATTTACAATCAATGACTTGAACTTTTTTGTGATCAAATCGCACTCTCATGTTGCACTTTGTAATGGCCTTCATTGAGAGAATGTTCTTACAAAGTCTTGGTACATAAAGAACATCTTTGAGTGACTTGCTCTCGCCTTTTGAGTTAGTGACATGAAATTTGCCTCTTCCTTTGATTTCAATGCACTTGTTATCTCCAAGATAAACTTTACCTTTGTGCTCTTGAAATTCATTAAAATCATCTTTGTCATGGCACATGTGTTATGAAGCCCCACTGTCAAAAATCCATTCTTTACTTGGAGTGGATGTGACAAGTGCTTTGTGTTCAATTGTGAGAAAGAGATCTTCACTTGTGCAGTGAGAGTGATGTTCGGTCTTCGGAGTAGACTTAGACTTATCCTTGTTCTTCGTCTTGAAGAAATATTTTTCAATGTGTCAAGGCTTGCCACAAAAGTTGCAAGTGAACTTCTTCTTGTCTTTGTCCTTTGATTCTTGATTGCCTTTCTGTCCTTTAGTCTTGTAGAAGGTAGCTTTGGCCTTCATAGCTGTTTCTTGGGTAGCTTGGGTCTTTTACCGAGAGTCATGAAGAAGCAAAAGTCTTCTAGCTTCTTCCCAAGTAAGTTCTTGACCTCTATTATATAGAGTAATCACAAAGGTCTCATAGGACCGAGGAAGCTTGTTGAGTAACCTAATGACCATGTCTTCACTTGGGATCTTGCATCCACAAAGTGCCAACTTTCTTTGGTAATCTTCGAATTGGGCTATAACTTTTGTGATGAGGTCTTGTGGACGTATAGTGAAATTGTGAAATTCAACCTCTAAAGCATAAATCTTAGAAGGTGTTTTATCTACATATAGATTTGCTAGAGTATCCCAAGCTTCATTTGAAGTCTTGCATGCGGTGATGTGACCCTTTGTCAATTCATCACATGCGAGGAGAAGTTGGCCTAATGCCCTTTTATCTTTGATGTTCCCTATATTCCATGCTCTTACATTGCTTTCCTTATCAGACTCTCATTTTGTTCCTTTGACTACCTCATACAACAGGTTTGTATAGAGGTAGGACCTAATAATGTCCTTCCATAGGTTGTAATTTGTGCCATTTAGTCTTTCATCTTTCAGCATGAATATTGGCATAAAGGAGGGTAAATATAATTGATTTGAGGATGTTTTGTTTGAAATCAAATTATTGTTGTCAAAACAAAAGTTACCACACTTGCAAAAATTGGTTCACAAGATTGAGTTGGCGTAGGGGTGGGGGGCTTAGATTAGCTTTATACTTGCACCAAAAACGAAGTAGACACTTTGGAGAGGGGGCTTAGAATAGCCCTAAACTTGCAAATGAGACTTCTGGAGAGAGGGGGGCTTAGAATAGCCCATTGCACATAGAGACAGTCACACTTGGGGGCTTAGATCCCAAGGCACACCCACAACACTCCTCTTGCGTATATTTCTTGTTAATACAAAAGATGAATGGGCACTTTATGCCAAATGGTATTGTGAGGTAAGCCCTTGTGAGAAATACAAATGAGGGCCAATCAAAGTGCCAAAGTTGGCGTTGAAACCCTTGAGCAAGTACAAAGTAACTCTTGTGAAGGCTTCCAATTTGAGTGCCAGGATAGGGTCACTTACTCTTGGCAAGTTACAATAATGACATGAGGGAGAGGGTTAAAGCTTATGCAAAGAGATGAAGTTATATGGAGAGTTTAAGTGCGGAAATATACAAAGATAAACCCTTAGGGATAGACTAAGGAAGGCAAATGCCGGATCTTATAGCTTAGCGAAGGCCATAAAATGACATTAAAATCATACAAAATGTGTCTTTTTGTATAGGGTAACAGAATAAAAAGCATGGGCCTTTTGGATTAAGGAGTGATTAGTGATGGACCAATGAGAGGAGGGTGGTGGACACAGTCTATAGCCTATAAATCACTAGGCTGAAGGGGGATGAGGGGACAGGATTCCCCTATGTTCAGGTTTTGCCTCTGGAGAGAGAAAGGAATCTCGTAACTTACCTGGGCCCAAAAATTCAAAATTTTCAAAAAGTTATAAAACTCATTATAACACCATTTAATGGTCCCCCAACCACTTTTTAGGATCAACAGTGCTATTTTTGGGTTCTAAATCAAAATCCGTGCATGAACTGAAGTGAAAAAAGTGACTTTTTCAAAAATAACTCAAAATGCAACTTTCTCCCTCCAAAACCTCACATTTTCATACCTAGGTCTCAAAAAGTCATCTCTTTCCACTACTTTCTCTCCCTAGCACACCATTGGAGCTCCTGCATCTCCATTTCTTTCTCTATGCATCATCTTCTTTGAATTCCTATTGTCACTTCCATAGCCTGATCTCCAATGGAGAAACCTAAATCTCATAGACGTCCAAAAGATGAGGTTATCGCGATAAAATGTCACAATATCAAGGCTCCAGAAGGATTTTGGTTAGGACAGGAGTTCTGCAAAGGTGCATGGGTGTACATGCAACCCTCTGGTGTTGGTCCTCACCGTGTGAGAGATCGTGGAAACTTGGATCTTCATTGGAAAGGGAAGTTACTAGGCTTCAAAAAGCTCAAAAATGGTGAAACTGTTGCCATTGTACAACATGTGTTCACAATGTCAACCATGAAATTGGAAAACTCAAACAAAATGAGATATCCTATCAACTGTAAGTATTACTCATTGACTTTTGTCCAAATTTCATAATATACCTAGCTAAGTTGTGTAGTTTTTTGTTGTAGACATATTTCCTTCTACCTTGGTGGAAGAACAACCACTTCATAGTCTTACAGGTACTTTCCAAGCATTGCATGCAGATGTTGGGTCGATAGTCTTTCCACAAGCCCGTCCTGCTCAGCTATTACGTGACAGAGTTTTCTTTTACACACATACATATGTTGTACCCTCTTCATCAAATGATTTTGGCAAGTTAGAGATGATTAAGGTAGATTCTCTCTTAAAGCTCGAGTGGCCGCAACCTGATGTATGGACATTAACATCTTTGAAGCATAAGATGGTGATGGACATACACAAATCTTTGAAATTTACAAGAGTTTCAAGATCTATAGGATTACATTGGTGTGTTCTTGTTCATTGTTTTGTACATTTATTTCAGATATTCACAATTCTAGAGACTTCAACAATGTTCATGTTAAAATATATCACGTATGAGCAGGTAGAGGGTTTGCTAGGTGAACATTGGGGACTTGTAGAAGGATGCACCAAAGGGGATAGATACATTTGTAAAATTGGTGCAACAGGCATAGGATTTTGATACTTGAAACATCGTACTTCATTGTACATTAGATTCTATTATGATCGTTGGATGTGTAAACTTGGTGAATGGATACCATTACAAAGTTCTGAGGGTGTTTTACTTTCATTTGAAATTAAGATAAATCTACCCAACAACGAAATGGAAGTTATTTCAGTAAATCATCATTGGACTCTTGCCAACGTGAGAGAACATCTAGTAATCATGGGATTTGAGGATCTGGATCAATCAAAGTTCAGAATATAAGGGCATAAGGTAAGTAGCATATGGTATTTCTTCTTTTGTTTATACAAATTCTTACACTCAAATATGTTCATTTAAAGTTTTCTATTTGTCTGCAGATTGGTAAGAGGTTGGAGGATAAAATTAAAGTCCTCCTTGAATGGAGTGTGGATGGAACTCAACTTTCATTGTCATAGCTCAAGAACTATTTGAGTGCTACAGTGTACACACAACCTATGTTCCATTTATAATCCTACATCTGCAACAATGTATTTAACATGCAAGACATGTAGCATGTAAAATTTTTTGATCTCAATATGATGTACAATTTGCCAAATCTTTGGTTTTTCCAATGGCAATTTATTATAATTTTAAAGTTCTGAGAATTTATTTTTTCTATTGTGTTGTCGTGTATCTTATTCTGGTTAATGATTTTGTTCAATCTTTTTATGAGCAAAAGTTTTTTTTCTCAGAGTTCTGTGCATGATTGTTTTATTTGAAGGTATCAGTTTTAGTTTTAAAATGGGTCCCACTCACTTTAAAATTTTCAGACTACTATAAAAGCAACACTTATTCTCTCATTTCTCACTTTTGCAACCAAGAAGAGCTACAATCACTAGCAGAGTATGCATACAAGCTAGCATCACACGCAATGGCTGCCGCATCCTCTAGTACCCTGCAACCCAAACGTCCACGTGAACTCTTCAATGAGTTCTTGGAGTCAACTTAGTTCAAAGGTCAAAACCACTTGTATGACCTACTGTCTAGAGTCCCTGATCTAGACAAAACAATTCAACTGAACTCTGATGTGCTCAAGGAAATCATAGAGTTCCTTGAGTACTACATATTGCGTTTTTCTATAGAAATACCGCCTTATGAGGGTAAATGGGTTCCATGTGACCTTCTACTCTACATACACAGAGGCGATGAAGCCTTCATGAAGCGCCTTAAGCGCTTCATGGCAATTGCGGAAACTGCTAGCCACTTACTAGATGACTCTGTGCCATTAGTAAAAAAACTTAACAAAAAGAAGAGGATGGGTAAAAAGTACCTATCCTACATTGCAACAACATATTTTATTATGAATGAGGAGCCGGAACCTACACCTGTTGAGCTCCCCAACCTTGCCACTGGGGGTTTTGTTAAGGAGAAGAATGAGCCTCAACCAGAGGCCATAAATTTTGCCAAAGAAAGCATTACAATCCACCAAGAATTTCCTGGTGGTGTTGAGGATAAACTACGTGCACAATCAAGCATGGAGGAGGCCCCCCCTTCAAATCTCAACCCCTCTGAGCCCACATTACCAGAGGTGGAACTTGAATATCTCTCCAGCATCGTTGTGGATGGAGAGGAATTTATTTTACTCCATGACATTGAGAAGGCATTCGGTCTACGTTTAGATGAATGCTTGAGTATTTTCTCCACAATGTCAGATGTTCCACTTGACAACACATCTAACATACTTGAAAAGAAGTCCATCCCACTTGGGGATTCTGTGGCAGACACCATAGCAATGGTGTGTGCTGATATTTTAAATGATGACAACAATTCTACTACAGAGGAGGAGTTCAGTGCAGCACAGGAGAGGATCCTGAAGCAAAAAATTCCTACATCCCCTGTAGCAGAGCAGAGTGGCATGGCCCACTCTAGCATTGATCTTGATGCCCCTGGAAGAGGGGAGGAAGAAGACAAGCTTCATGATGTAAGTGGTAATTGAATTAAATAAATCAATAATTTTAAGTTAACATTGTAAGAGCTTGAATTCTCATTTGTTCTTAACAGGAAGCAATTGAGCTCGACAAGTTCGCAGCAAGGTCTGGTGGGGATCGAGCTTCTCGTGGGAGTGGTGCATCCTTGGCAAACTACATCGGAAAGTTGCCAAAGGATGATTTTGTTATCATACACAAAGACTACAGTCCCGATGGGCACTTCATCACTTGGTGCTTGAAGGCCCTTAGCAAGATTTTGTGTTTATGTACAATTACCCAAGGCACTAATTGTGTCATTTTGGTTAGGAAATCCTTAGTTGTAACTACATTAGGACTTAATTTTAGAGGAAAAGTATTAGGGCAAATAGGTATCGCCATGGGTCTTGGAATGCAAGACCCCCATGTAATATCAAGATCTGTATTGACTTACCAGCTGCCTCAATCTCTACAAAGGAGAAAGAAAGTTGTAGAGAAATTGAAGGCAGCTGAGAAATGATGTAATGTCTTGATAATACAAACTTTTTTTTCATCATTTGTCTAGTTCTATATCTGAATGTGCTAAAAAATTGAACTTATCTTCTCTCCAGAAATTGTATCTAATTGGGGGTCTTTGTATTGTCCTTTGGTCCTTTGTATGATTATATGCATAAAAAGGCCAAAAAAGCCCCAGCCACAAAAACACGGGAAACAGCCCTGCAAAATTTTGCAGGGTTGTTTCCCGCGTTTCTGTGGCTGGGGCTTTTTTGGCCTTATCTAGTGTTTTTAGGTGCTACAATACATTGGAAAGTATGTAATTTCAGATTTTCACTTGGTTTTGGTAGAATCAGGACCAAAAGTTTCCAGTAGGGTAGAAACTCAGCCTTAACTAGCTAAAGATCTCATTTCCTGTAGGGTATAACCTCTTAATAACTTGACCATTGCATCTCTACCATATGTCTTATGCTTAGAAAAGACCAAATATTGCAAAAAAAACCCCAGCCACAGAAACGCTGGATTTAGCCCTGCAAAAATTTTGCAGGGCTGAATCCCGCGTTTCTGTGGCTGGGGGTTTTTTTGTATGAAAAGGACATGTTGCACACCAATAGGTAGAAAAGGAACATATCTAGTCACAAAACAATAGGCAAGTGCATGCATGTTTAACTGAATCCATATATAACTGACAGAAAGAGAGAGAGAGAGTGAGAGAGAAAAAAGAGACAAAGAATATAAGTCAAAACAAAATTTTCTATTATCCATTGTATTACATCGCAAAGTAGCCTATCATAGGGTATAATATACACATCATGGGTTATTTCCTCTAATTCTTCTTGCTAGCTGAATGTCCTTCGGTTGTATGGTTACTCTCTTGGCATGGATAACACAGAGGTTAGAGTCCTCAAGCATGGAGATGAGGTAGGCCTCAGCTGCCTCTTGAAGTGCTTCAAGTGCTATCCCTTGTATTCTTAGACCTGCTTGGTAGCTTTGTAGTTCCTCTTTCACTACCCTTGCAAAAGCTCTTTGTGGTATGAGTAGTTCAACGGACTTTTGGTAGTGTCGTATCTCTGCAAAGGCCCTGCAGTGCTTCCTTCGTCTTTGTGGAGCTCTTGTGTTGGGAGGTATGTTTGGCTGGCGTTGAGGTCAACATCGTGGTTGATAGTTGTTTTTTCTCCGATGTACACGATGTGAGGGCCCAACTTTATCTTGCACATTTTGTTGTTGATGTGGTTGTTGGCTTTGCTCTCTTTCCTCCTCTGTTGGTATTTGCCCTTGTCCTTGTGGAAGTGTCTTACCTCCATGTGTCACCCTATGGCTCGTTGGAATTTGCATATCATTCCATGTTGGTTGATTGCTGCTTTCCTCGTTCGGGGATGACTCTTCTTCGCTTTCTGGTACACTCCTTCTGATCAACTTCTGTTTGGGTCTTGATTTGATGGGTGTCCTTGTTGGTGGCTCATCATCTGAAATGGCCTCTGATCGTCCTGGAGTGTAATACTCTTGTCTATTGGACACTTCATTTTCTCGCACTGAATTGCTCCCAGGTGGTGTGCCATCGTGTGACACAGGCACAGATGTGCTTTGGGAACCACTTCGAGGCCTTTGGGGGGGTTGCAACCATGGTGGGCGTTGTGTCCCTAGATGAGGGCTAGGAAAGAAGACGCGATCTTTCATTGCAGTTTGCTTGGTGCGTGCCATTCTCTTGAGTTGCAAAAAGTGTGAAATGAAGTGAGTTCTCTCTATTTATAGAGTTTTTTAAAAAACTGTTTGTTCACACTAGAATGGACAAAACCTGTTTAAAACCATACAGAATATTATATATTAAATAATAACACATTGAAACCAAGATTACAATAATCATAGGTATTACCACATAATGGGAAATAACGAATTCACTTTACTTCCAAGCTGAGCCTTCTTGTTGTCTCCTTGCACGCCACTGAGCATGATGAAGAGGACCTAACGATGACTTCCATTTCTCATTGGCAATGTTGTGTTGCATCGTTCTTGCAAGTTTTGCCAATTTTGAATCCCTAAGTCGTTGCACAAAAAACTTTCTCGAGAATGTAGTGCGGTAAAACCAATTAAACATCTCCTCCATGTAGTTTGATTGCATTGGGCCATCACCATGTCGGGTGTTTTTGAAGTAGACACCCCTCGCTTTGTAGTGTGACTTTTCCATTCCTTGGGTACTGAAAATCTCTAATGACCCATATCGATGCATGAAAAAAGCTCCATGTGCAAACAAAATATGCTAAAAATTGTTAAGTACATTGGAAAAAGTTAAGTGCAATGAACACTTGTAGAAGAAGATTACACTTACAATGTAGTGTGTTATATTGCTCTCTCCCCAACATTGAATGAAACACTTGGTGAACTCCACTAATGTTTCTTGAAACATTTGATGTTGAATAGCACTATACCTAGTCAGACCCATTAAGCCTACCAACTTATCAAAGCTCGACCAAACTTTCTTTCTCTTATTACAAAGATCAACTTGAGAGTCATTGTCTGTTGTGATCATGCATAGGTCTTTCCACAGCTCATAACGTTCATTATTTTGAGTGCTAGTACCTCTTCTAAAAAAATGTCTTGCTTTATTCCCTGTCATTGACACTTGTTGCAAGCTATCTTGAGATTCTCCAACTTTCTTAACAACTAGGGTTACATTTCCACCATGACAACCAATTGAATTAAGAAGTTCCTCCAATTTCTTTATAGCTTGAATAGATTTATCAACTGGCTTCATGGCAAATGCGTATTCTATATGGAGCTTCAATAGTCTATCAAAAATTCTCATGAAGGCATGCAAGGTGTAAAAGTGGACATTGACTAAAGGGAATGGAATAATGGGATTCCAATCCTTATCTGACATGTCACGATTAGGTGTACCTAACATGGGACACCTCATTAAAGGTGTATCCCATTCAGCAGATGGAGTTGCATCTGTGTCATCAACTAAATCATCTATGTTGTTTTGTTTTCTCTTTGTTCGTTTATAACCTCGTGTGCAATATGGACAAGGATAGAGAGTAGATGCACCTTGTTTGCACCCTAACATGCATTTGATAGTCTTTAAGTCTCCACCTAAGTGCCACTCTACTTCAAAATCACCAAGGCTTTCTACATTGATTTTGGCACCATGAATTTGAGAAGTTATCACCTCTGTGATCCATGGGATCCTTTTGAAAATCCATGTAAGAACATCATTGGATTCTTTAGGTACTTCAATAGCACCTAACCACCATATATCTTTCTCGGATTGGACACTATATGTAAAGTGATGGGTAGATTCTTCACTATCATCAATAATAGCATGGGCCATAGCTTCGTTCATGAGTGTCACACTAAGTCTCTCCATACGGCATCCCTTTATGATTTGACATTCGTCTAGCTTCAATACAAACTTGAGTTTGAACCACAATCTACATCAAATAACAAACATTATATTATTGAAAATGCTATGAATGTCATTATCAAAACAATGGATATACCTTGAAGTGTGGATTTGTAAAATTTAACCATTTCCTTTTGAAGCCTCTCCAAATTGACAAATATGTTGTTGTACTTTGTGTAGATGAATCCCTTTCTAGATGTGTTTTTCAACTCTTTCTTTGATGTAGATGAATGATAAATGGATGCAGGCATAACATCTTCTATATGCAGGTAATTGCCAAGAGTATTGGCTACATCCTCATTGGTCATCTTCTTCTTCAGAGATACCTTGTAAGGGCATGGAAAAATGCTCTGGAAAATACCTTTGTTTTGTAGAGCCTGCTTCAAAAGATTGTACAATGCAGTGCACGCTCTAGTACTAACACCTGCTTCATCACATACTATCTGTACCTCACTAGGACTAATAATATCTTCTAAGTTGCCTGCAAAATCTTTAATCACTTGGGTTTTGATGTGATTTCCTATTGGTGAATCCAAAATCATAAGCACATGTTTGTTGCTAAGACAAGAATTCAGAAACTTCAATTGATCGTCCATTGTTGAGGAAGCACTCGCATCTTCAACAAATGACCTACACAATAAGAATCTCAATCTAAAAGTCCTTTAACATAACTAAACAAAGGAAATACATACCTAAGTGCGTAAACACGTCGCTTCCGTGCTCCACCACCAGTTGAAAGAGCTTGAAAGGATGATAATGGTCGTTTCCTAAATCTCATCCCAAGTGGAGTCTCTTTTAGTTGTGTAAGATTGGCTTTTAACTTTGTAATTGTGCTCTCCTTTTCTTCCACATCTTGTTGGAGTCTATTATTGTGCTCATCCAAAGATTTGATAACACTTTCTAAAGTGTGTATAGCACTCTCTAAACTGTGTATCTTGAAATGGTTGTGATGACATTGTTGCATCCAATAATTTGCTATAGATGTGGAATGGTTAGACAATCGCTTGCAATAGCCTAGTAGTCCATCTTCACCGCAACCAAGGAATTGTAGAAAGGTGGAGATAGTATGGAATCTAGGATGAACATTAGCCATTGGATCCAAGGGATACAAAGCACCATGGACCCAAAGATCAATATTCTTCTCTCCAGCTGCACGTCGTGCATTTTGAGAATCTATGTCATTGCTACCTCTAGTTGTTGGTGCAAATTCTGTAGGAACACGAACATGTACACTCTTTGAGTGAGGAGCACGCGCTGGTGCTGGTGTCATGTTCGTAATACATGTGAGCACCATGATGTTCCAAAACTCCAACACCGAATGGGAAGAAGCACAGAGATGGCTGGAATGGCTAGTACAGTAGCTGTGTGCAAGAAAAAAAGTGTGTTTTGGTATGTGGATAGGTCAAAATGACTTTTTTCAGTATGCTAGAGGGAAAATGAGTTTTTTTTCAAAAATTCATGTTTTGGGGCAACCAAAGTTACGAGTTTGATGATGTGGCACTTAACTTTTGGAGGGATTTGGAAAAGTATGTTTTTTAAGTATTTTTTATAAAAATAAGACTAAAAAAATTAAGTTCTGACATATACATAAAAGTATGGGTCATTTTGAATAAAGAATAGCTGAAAAAGAGACTTTTTCAGAAAACTCATTTTTTTATTCATAAAGATGGACGGATTTGATGAGGTGGAAAGTGGTTTTTCTCTCTCTCTATGTGCAGAAGAGAGAGAAGGTCCTAGCTCAGCCTAAAAAAAAGCCTACTTCAGCCTACCAAAAAGTGCTCTATTAAATGCACTTTGTCCCCTTAACAAAGTACAAGATTAAGCTTAATCCCTAAAAATTAGGAATCCTTACAAGGCCCATGCAGGGTTCACTTTTTTTCCTAATGGTGTAAGGTCACACATTTATTTGGGTGTTCTATGAGAGGCAATCGATCTAGTTCATAGAACTAATCAGTGACTTGGAAAGCTTGACATCATCACTAATGTCATTTAAAATTCAAATTTCAACCAATGAAGCGGCTAGTTTGAACTCAAATGTCAATTTGTTCACATGATTGCTTCAGAGAAACCACGTGATCCCTATCACTATGGCTCCACTTGAGTTAATTTCCCTGGCACATAGAAAAATAGCCAAAAAAGTTTCCTCTCTTTCTCTCTCTTTGTAGCAGAAGTAGTGCCCACTTCTTGTATCATGCGTAGAGGTGGAACAGAGCTTTCTCTCTGTCTTATCCTCTCTCTCAGCCAAGCTCTCTCAGCTAGTCAGTGCTTGATAGAGAAAAGAGCACTCCTCTCCCTCTCTTGCAGAAGTCATTGCCGAACAAGCTATTCTCAGAGAAGGTCTTCCTCTCTGTTTCTCTCGAGGAGAATTGGTGATCATAGTTTCTAAGTGTAGAGAGTGGCTTTACTACTCTCTTTCTCCCTCTCTCTCTGACAGAAGAAGGTATGATCCCATGCATAGCATTGTACTGGTAGCTGCTTGGCTCACTTAGAGTATAGTCACCGAGAGGAGAGGGAGGGACTCTTTGTTTCTCTCTCTCTTTCTCTCGCTCTCTCTGTGCATAAAAAACAGAGAGATGGCATAGTCTGTTGTTGCTACTACGAGGAGCTTGGACGTGTAATTCTCTTAGAGAGACTCAAAGCGAGATAGCTCATGCTACTCTACTAGAAGCAGAGGAGGTCGAGCTCAGCATCATCATAGAGAGGACATCCCCAATCTGTTTTGTTGAAGGCGGCAAGTAACTGAATATGCCATGGATGCTCCACATGCCTCTGTCGCAACAAAAAAGTATGAATGTTGTGCAATAAAGCCAATTGCACAATGTTGTGAGAAAGGAGATGGAGACCCTGAGCAAGCCACTATGGAAGACATAGGAAGTACATGAATGTGTTCTACAAGTTTGGGTTGTAGAGAGAAGTAGGTAAATATAGCCGCATGGACTTTTGCAATGTGGCTTCGTCAATGTGCACAACTGAGCACCTGATGCTTTGGCAACTTCTTCTTTCTGCTTTGCTTAAAGGTAGAGAACCGTATCAAGGTAGTACAGGGACATTTGTGATTCCACTTGAGATCCTTTAGTGTTATTGCCACTTCTTTGTATGCTACATGTTCTATAAGAGTGGATCTGAGATGGACTCATTATACACAGCACCTGAGAATGGTGTGATAATCTGAAGATGCTCCACCTTGATGAAGAAGGCGCTATCAAATGAGAACCAATAAAAAATACTTCATATGAGGATCTGCTATCACCGTCTTGAAGAGGTAAAACTATGAGAGAGAGGTTAATACATCAGTAGATAGAACTTGAAAACAAATCTGACATTGTTTAAATCTTGTGAAGCTCGAATAAAATAATGAACCAATTGTATTATGATTGCTAAAACAAAATATTATTAGAGATATGAATCCAATGGTGATTAGTTGCTTCACAAAGGCATGCCAACAAGAAGTGTGCAAAGTTGTCTTCCACAAACTTTAAGCACAATCGCTAAGCAGGTGTAGTTGTTATGTCTGACAAAAATGCTACAAACAAAGAAGGTAGAATTGCAGAAAAGGTAAGAGACACACCATGAAAAGCCACCAAAATGTTACAGAATCCTCACACTACAATGAGGGAATAGAAAATGGTGTTTATAACCACTTTAAAGATAGAGATGCTATCAACTCACAAAATGGCTATGCTGAATAAAATGGCATGTTGCCACAATGATGGTGGGAGGGAGGGAGAATGGGGGTATAAAATGATAAAGAATAAGGATGGGAGGGTACAAAATGGGCAATTTATAACCCAAAGAGAGCACAAAAGGATGGTAAAAGGACCTCTCTCAATGAGTTGAGAGCCACACCACCAAGCTCTACAAGCACCGCCACCAAACGCACCACCAAGATCTCCACCTAATGCTCTAATATCATGTAGAGAGTACACACACGGAAGAAAAATGAAAAGAAGAGTGTACTCACAAAAGAAAGAGTGTGAGAGGCTCAAAGTGAGTAGACCAAGAAATGGGCAAACTCATATGGATTAGAAATGAGCTTTCCAAGAGCATGGAGCTACTAAACCCTAAACCCTAAACCCTAAACCCTCCTACAAGACATCAAAATGATTACTATCTTTGAAGTTTGGGAATTTTAGTCTTCCATTGCTTTTGATGCATTTTTTTCTATAGAATTAAAGGAATTTTAGTCTTCTACTTTTAGTAGATCATTTCTCATCTTTGCATCCATTTGTATAAGGTAGAATAAACTGACCTTATGGTGAATTCGCTTCAAAATTTCCTCAATATTTACCTCTTGAGTATTTTCTTGAGGGTGAGTATGTTGATCCTTTATTGAAGTCCTTACTCTATCATAGGCTTCTTTGATGGCCACCCCATCCTCCAAATCATCCCTCTTTCCTTCTTCTTTTTCCTTGATTCCTTGTTGCTCTTGTACATGATCTGCTCCCGCTTGCCTAACCCTAGTCATCATAGGTACTAAGGATGATGAAACAACATAAGATTGTGGAGTCATACCTTCTTCTTTTGGAGAAACTGCAGTCATATGGATTGGAGCGTGGCGGTTGTAAGGATAATCCCTTGTATAATGATCAGGGTAAAAAATAAGACCATCCCCCTGACTTGAAAGTGTATAAATGTGGGCAAATTTCTTGAAGTATATCTTATTATAATATTAAATATTTTGGCAAATTTTGATGAGAAATTTCATTTGAAATATAAAAAAATTGGCGAATTTTTGAACGATAATTTCCAATTTTAATATAAAAATTTAGACCAATTTTTGTGATGACCTCCATTAAAACTATATATTTTTGTGATCGTTTTTTCTATGTATATGCAAATTGTAAATTATGACATGCATATAAACCATTATATACTAGTACAGTATGCTATAGATTTACATGCTATAAATTCACCATGAAAAAGCATAGTTGATAGGGTGTACACACCTATCAAGCGATTGCAACTAAAAAAAAGAGTCCACAAGTGAAAAGTGCATGTTCGCGAATACAAAAATCATGTATATGATGATTAACTCAAGCAAACCCCAAATTCACCATCGAAAAAAATCTCCATTGTGAGCTCATGACGATCAACCACAAGACTATATAGCCATCCACAAACCGGAAACGGAAGACCCAAAAATTTCCAAATTGCAGCTCGAACAAAAAATCCACAAGTGATGTCGATTAATACAACAATCATATGTACAAGGATGAATTCAAGCAAACCAAGATGTATATAGTATATATTGTTGTGGGTGTGTGTCTGTGTATAGATATGTGTGTGTGTATTGTTGTGTATATATATATACACAATGTTGTGTAAATATTGTGTATGTATATACTATTGTGTATGTACTGGTGTATATACTGAACACATGTATATATATATTGTTGTGTATAGATAACAATATGTACTATTGTATGTATATATAAAAACACAATAGTATATACTATTGTGTATATATTATTGTGGAAGTATAGACTATTGTGTATATACTGTTATGGAAGTATAGACTATTCTGTGTGTATATTGTTATGTATTTGCTATTGTATCTTGAACAGTCCTATAGCCCAATGCAAAATGTATGCTTGGGATATACCTTTTCAACAACAAAAATACAAACAACAACAAGACACCTTTGTTGAATCAAATGAGGGTGTATAGATGCATTTTCGAGAGTACATTCTAATTTCAAACCCGCACAAAATAGCTGGTCAATCATTCAGTTTGATTGGACATATGATATTGGAAACTAGCTTGGCCATGGCTAGGTTTTCAGCTCCCAATATAAGAACTACCTGGCCAATGTCTAACAAACAATCTTTTGCTCATAAATTACAGAAACTCTTGCTAATATGCTATTCAGTCACATTTGGAACAATCTTTGAACCATGGAGTTTGGAGCCTTCTTCACTTGCCTGCACATGAGATCCTCCCATAAATTTGGCTCTTCACATCATAAATACATTTTACTTAAAGAGTAAATGATTCCAACATGGGTTATTCAAATGAGTTGCTTTGGGGAACTAGTTTCTTCACAATACCACGTAACACTTTCTACAACTAACATGAAGAATCAAAACAGCCTGGTGCATCAACATCATCATATGAACTTCTTGAGGCCCCATCTACCAGGAGTTCCATAGATCAATCATATGTAAGGGTTGGTCTAGTATACCTCATACACAACTTGTCTTGAATAATCAAATGCAGCTAATGAAATGAATCATTTCAGCACGGATTATTTAAACTCTATCACCTGTATATGAAAGCCATTTTCTTCATAGCAGAACTGGTCATTTTCATGTCCTCTCCATCTTGTTGGATGCGAATTCTGCAAAGCTTGAAGCATATAGCAGGTAGTTGGATCAGCATCCTCTAAGTGTGAATCTTAACAGTTCAAGAGCGCCTCCACAACCTGCTTGGCATCTTGACCAAACTTCTCTTTCCCAACTACCATTTCCACTAAGCTTAGATATTGAATGGGCTTCGCTCTCAACATTTTGTTGGATTCATCATTAGCATTGATCAAAATAGCCTTAAAAAAAGGCATGATAATATCATAATAGACTTGAAAGTCCTCCTTTGATGCATCACCCATAGATGCTAGAGCAATCAGGGCTCCTTGCATCGATCACTTGCCACTTTGCAAAAATGTGAGCAATTTGACTACAACCCCATCAAGATATGGATTGAGCAACCCTGGCCCACAACTTTCCTGACATTCAAGATTGCTGCTGGCACATGAGCCTGTACTCGAGCATTATGGAAATCATCCATGGCTTCAAACAATGTAGGAATACTCTTCGATGGAACTGGTTTTGCAAAACTAGGCCAAGGTCTGTGGAAATATGCCCCAATAGCATTATTGGCTGCCCAATGCACCTTAGTTTGAGAATCTAGGAAAGAGTTCAAAACCATATTTACTACAGACTCCAATGTCTTTGACATGATCTTAGCTCATCTTCTACAATCTGAGCCAAAGCAATGAGAGAAGCATGACATCTTTTCCAGTCCAGTTCTGCAAGGTGTACTGAATTCTAATGCTGCAGGTAGCACCGAACTGCCTGCATGGTCCTTGCATCACCAAGCTTCTCAAGCATGATGTTATCCAGATCATAGATTGCATGCATAGGCTCTACAAGCCATGGTTTAGGGACATCCAAATTCATTGTCAAAGTTCGAGTGGGTGGCATGTTATAGAATATAGCCATAGGACCAGATTGGAAGCCAATCAGAGTTGAACGGATACCTGTTGAGCTCAAGGGATCGATGATAGCATCTACATGTACAGTTGCATCCTCATAATGAAATGGCTTTGGAGAGAGGCTGTGCCCATGTATACAACATTCTTATTCTTGACCCTTGGTTTTAGTATGGTTGATCTTTTAGCCAACGATCTAACACCAAATACACCCCCAAAAGGGCCATAAAAAAAAAAGTGAAGGATCTAGAATACTGAAATCAGGTAGCTTATTGCAATAACTAATCAGGAAAGCTTTAGAGAATGAAGCTCTATATATTCATAAAATCTCTACTTGTGAGGCAACATTGCAGTAAGTCTTAGAATTTGTAGCCAAAGATGTCAATCTTATGACATCTGGGGCTACTGGCATGGTTAAGGACAAATCTTTGGCTGTTTGCAGCTACCTAGATCACCTAAGAAGATCAACAACTGTGCTGCAATAGTCTTGATATGAAATCAAACAATCTCTTTCATATATATATATATATATATATATATATATATATATATATATATATATATATATATATATATATATATATATATATATATATATATATATATATATATATATATATATATATATATATATATATATATATATATATATGTGTATGTAAGAGGTCATATCCCTCATGCAATAAGGCTGTGCTACCATAGGCACTAAGAACACTTAGCAAACATAACATTATCAAGATCACAACCTATCTAGCTCACATACCTTATAAGATGTTTTAGAGCTGTCGAATCCCTCTCAAATTCATTTCCTCCAATAATTGAAGTGAAAGTTACTGCATCAAAAGTCGGTTGTTTAGCACAAAGCTGTTGTGCTTCATGCAGACTCCCAATCTTGGCATACATGTCCACCAGGGCATTATTCACCACAGTCGCAGTCTCTAAACCATTCATTACAATTTGCTTATGTAGTAGCTGGCCTTGTCCCACAGACCCTACATTAGTACAATCTTTCAATAAGCTCAGTAGTGTTGTCTTGTCTAGCAGTAATCCCTGCTTCTGCATTTCATAAAAAAGACTAAGAGCAAATGAGTTGCACACCTGGTTGGCATAATGTTTATCAATGCTCCAAAAGACACTGCATCTGGGCTTGATAAACAATTAAATATTATTTGTGCAAAAATTAGATCTCCAATGTTCGAATAAAAATCAACAAGAGTGTTTGCTATGGCCTGATCTGACTCATAGCCCATCTCACAACTTAGAGCATGGATTAAAAGACCTTATTCTATGGCCACATTTCTACTACAGGCTTTCAGGACACACAAACTTGTAACAACATTTGGTTGTATGCCTTCAAAAAGTGATCCATTGAATAGGTCAAATGCCTTTGAAGTTTCTCCACACTCAAAGAAGCCAGAAATAAGACCACCCCATGTCATGACATTTCTATCTGGAAGCCTCATGAATATTGCATATGCATCATCTAGAAGCTTGCATCTAGCATAAACGTCAACTAATGCATTCCCTACTGCCATATCCATTTCTAGACCCCTTTCAACAATATGCAAATGCACTTATTTGAGGCTCTGAATACCACATAAAGTACTGCGTGCCCAACAAAGTAGCTTTATTTGGTTGTACACCTATCTTTGGCATTTTCTTAAGCATTTTAAATGTGACAATTGGCTTGTCACTATGAGCATAGCCATCAATCATTGTAGTCCAAGCCACCACATCACAGGTAATAGATGCACTAAACACTTTTTCTGTACCACTATGCAAGGCTCTTTCACATATATGCCTTACTTGGCATCAATCCTTCAGTATGCATTCTGCAGCAGAATTCCAATGCCAAAAGACCTTGATCATGTGTGACATAGCCTGAAATAATGACAGTCCATGTAACAATGTCTTTCTCAATCTGTGTGTCGAATAATTTATGAGCTTCAGCAAAACATCCACAACTTGCATACATCTCAATTACAGCATTCCCAAACACTAAATCGGCCTCAAAGCCATGTATGATGGCTTGGTGATGAACATGCATGCCTAGCAACAATGTCCTCAAAGCCATGTATGATGGCTTTGTGATGAACATGCATGCCTAGCAACAATGTCCTTATACGGCCACATGCATGGGACACACACACGTGTTACTCTGTCTAGAACTTGATTTGCATGCTGCATTTTTTCAAAGAGCTGAAGGGCGTTGAATCCTTCACCTAGCTTTGAATGAGCTGAGATAAGTGAGTCCCATGTTAAAATGCTTGGATTTGGGACATCAGCAAACACTTCATTGCCTTCAGAGAGCCTTCCACACAAGGTGAAAAGGCGAATGAGGTGATCTCCTGATGCTCAAATTGAATGAAGCCCACGTTTCTGCATGAGAGAACAAATTCTTCTTTGCATAAAGTAAGTTCTTGATTCCATGGCATCCTTGTAAGAGGCTGTACACAATGTCCCTCGGTACTGGGAGATGTAACCTCTCCATGCCCTCTACCACCTTAAATCCCTCATCCAAACGCCCATGTCTGTAGAGACTTCTGATATGGTCTGCATGTCTAGACAATCCATCTGGCAAACGGATAATTTATGAGCATGATTTGTACATCTCAGGCAAGGCAACAAAAGGGGCCCTTGAAAGACATGGAGAGATTACACCTCAGGAAAGAGGAATCAGAAGGAATCCAAACAACAGATTCAACCAAGGATGGATACCTGGAAAGCAGATGTGTGTGTGTGCCTACCATTACGATATGAGATACCAGATTTCCTACTAGTTGTGCAGCTTCTGCTCGACCATTAGGATTCAACAATGAGTAATAATTCATTCTGCAAAACGACATCTCAAGACAAGAGTAGCTTCATAAAAATCTGTATATGGCATCCTTGAGTATGAAACAATATTTTGCCTACATAGCATCTGACAAGCGTGCGTGAGTGTGAGGCACTCTTTTTATTGCATAACATATGATGAAACACTCAAATGTTCAATAAAGCTTTACATAAACCTGAATTGTGATGACTCAAAACCATCCCGAATCTTGATTACTCAGAACCATCCCATCTAGGGGTCTGAAACCGTTCATCATGACCATTGAGCCCATGCGTCATGGTCAGGAATATGTAGCATCAAAACATTTATACCTTCCCTTTTAACTGAGGACATTGTTCATGATAAAGAGTTTATTGTAACAGTGGATTATGGTCATGGCATTATCATACCAGTTTTGCAACCTCCGAAGGTTCACTAGGACCACTTTGAAGCCACTTCATTCTAGTACATGGCACGCTAATCTTCTCTTCGTTACTGAGTAGATTTTTGGCGAAACTAGACATCTTATCAGACGCAGATGTCGATAGCGGGCGAATATTCAGAAGTTTGGAAACTACGAGTGTACCATTTGAGGGCGAAATTATTGCATACCTTTCTTCCCAAAAATAAAACTTTGGGCTATTTTTTTCTTTCAAAACTATGAAAAAATAGATTTTTATTTTCTTATTTTGCTTAAATTTGCCAATGGGCTAAAATTCACCCTTATTATTTTCTGTGATAATGATCCTTGGCATCGGGACAATGTTGACATGGACATGCACCCTCAAGCAAAGAGCATTTGCTTTGTACATGACTATATTTGCCACATCAATAACACATTGAAGGCCTAGTATATCTAGATCAATTCTGGTGCTTCTCCTCTCTGTTATGTATATTTGACATACTAGCATAGAATGTGTCAGAAACTTGATTATTACCTCTTTGCTGGGCTTCCTTGAGGTAATAACAATCACGTGCATCATGACCACCTTTGCCACAAAATTGACAGCTTACTTTGTTGGGGTAGTGCAAGTTGGAGTGACCACTATTGTTGCATGTGATACACCAAAGTTGTCTTCAGATGTCCTAAGTGGTCCCCAACTCCTCCACTTCTCGATGAAGTTGGGCCGCTAAATGTTCTAGCATGCAGGTAGGGAGACAATCTTCCTTTTGTTTTGACTTCATTGCATCTTTAGCGCTTCTAATTCCCTTCTAAGTTGCTTGATGGGGTCAAGATTCGTGGTGTGATTTGCTTGAGTTCCTCCTTCAAAATGCATTCCGAGAGGCAAATGCCACAAAGTCATTTATTGTGGCATCAAGTTTGAGAAATTCCATAAGCTTTTGTTGGGATGACCTACAAAGAGCCTTCTCTATCCATTTCTTAATTAGCAAATCACATGGAGCATGCAACAATCAGGAGATAAGTGCTTTAGTACAAATATGTAATTCATGAGAAGATTCCCTTGGCCTTAATTTCAAGTTCTCCAATTGACCTAGGGTTCGCTCTGAAGAGTCACTCAGTCGAAATGTTTGTGAGAATGAAGTCTTTAATGCTTCCCAAGTGGTGAAGTGCCCGTCTACATACTAGCTATACCACTAATCTACTTAATCACCTTACATGGTCATCTCCATCTTCGTAAAATGATTCCTTAAAGGTACAAAATTTAATGTTCAACCTTGAGAGTAGATTTGAAAGGTCCTCCATTGGTGCTTGAGCTTCCTCTAAAGTATCCAAAGCCAAATCCAATGTTCTTGTAGGTTTCTCTTTTGAGATGGGGCTAAAGCCAAATCAATAGAAAAATTTAAGGGTAGAGGAGTGCTAAGTTGGCTAGTTGAAGGTAGAGCTGACTTCTTGAGGCTCCTTTTTACACAAAGAAGCTCTTTTTCTACTCGAGTGTCGGTCATGTACCTATCGCAAGATGCAAAAATCAAGGAAAAAAATGCAAAAAATAATTATTTACTGTACTAGGTACCTCACACAGAAAATGCAAGCATCCCATCGGGCATGCGAAACTGTAGAGGAGGTATTGGGGTATCAAACAGTTGAGAACTGCCAAACTATAGAAAAGGCCACTATGTCCACACTTCGAGTACTTCTTCTACTCAAGGGGAGTTCTTCCTTAAGGAATTATACACTGTGACATGTCTGTGTGCAGGTACACTACTTGACTATAAAGACATAGAGGGAAAAAATGACAAGTACACATGTAAGAGAAAATCCCAATTTTTTTAACACTCCAAATGATTACAGTGAGCAAGAAATAATCCAAATGATCATTACATTGGGCTAGCAGCCACTTTTGAGAATAGAAGAAATCAACAATAAGAGGTACTGAAACAACCAAACAATCTCTGCAAGAGAAGTGCGACAGAAACTAAAAGGTACTAGTGAAGGCTACTCAATCACTCTATAATGCTAACATCCAACTCCACTGGGAATCCGACACTCTGCATAGTCACCACAGAGTCGCCTCAACAAACAGTGGGCAAGTTGCAACAAAATGCCGAGAGTGGCGAAGAAATAGCTCCGACTAGCAAGAGAATAGCAATACAAGATCCAAGACTTTGATGGTTTACGATGCCCCAATAGAGTGGAAAAAATCTGTTTATATAGGCCCAATGAGTGGCCTTAACTACCGCATGCCCCAAAGTGGTGGAGGGGTGGGCCAAAGTGGTAGAGGAGTTGGCTAATTATGGCTTTGTTTGCCAATCACATTTAGGCCCCAATCATACCTTTTGACACCACCAGAGCCTTGCATCAATATTCATTGCATTAATTCACATTGTAACCCTTTATTAACAAATTAACAAAATATTATTTCACCACTTGCCACCCGCAATAGTCCTTCCAAAAATAGGTGGAGTAGATGCCCAATTTTGACCATGTCCAAAAGAGGAGGTGGTGGCACCCAATTCTAGCAATATGAACTTATTTTGGGCCACCCAGACATATTCCTAGATTCCTGACCTTCATGTATCTTCAGTTTCCATGAATGTATCATCTGATTGCATTCTTTGATTTTGCTAGCTCATGGGTTGCAAACCTTTATTCTTATCCTAACATCAAGTCATCAAGTTGGTAGTTGCCTTGCTCTATGTTCTCCATGATTTATAGTCGCCTAATAGGGGAGTCACCTCTTGGGAAGTGGCCTTGGTGGATTACTACAATAGTTGCCCAAGTCTTATCATACTCCAATTGGGTAATCACCCGGATGTGTTGAAGAATTTGTAGGTGCCGAAGACTAAGTGATGAGGAGCATAATTGGTAGGCGCCCAATTTACAAGGTGAGGGTGAAGAATCGGTAGGTGCCCAATTTACATGGTGAGGGTGAAAAATAGTAGATGCCTCCTCCTTGTGTTGTCAGAAGAAGTATTTTCCCAGAACTAATGGAAGTCACCCTATCTTCATGAAGCATGAAAAAGGAAGTTTCCCATTTTGGTGTGCTCCAACTATAAGTGGTCACCCAACATCATCTTATGCTTAAATTGGTAGACACCCAAAGACCTCACCCAATATGGATGAAGCACAATATGGATGGTGGCCTCTCCCAATATGGAGAGAGGTGGCACAATGGGTGGTGGCCTCGTCCAATATAGATGAAGAACAATATGGGTGGTGGCCTCACTCAATATGGAGAAATGTGGCACAATGGGTGACGGCCTCACCCAATATGGATGAAGCACAATATGGGTGGTGGCCTTGCCCAATATGGAGAGAGGTGGCACAATGGGCGGTGGCCTTGACCAAGATGGAGGGAGGTGTCACAATGGGTGGTGAGAAGGGTGAGGCCCTACCTTGCTTGTTGATCATGGGTGGTCTCCCATGTGGTCAAAATGGAGAGGTGAGTTGTCTTCAAGTGAAAATGCTCACCCATCAATTGTTGAAGCTAGAGCAAAAAGTGAACCCAATGGAGAAGTAAATGGAGAATATCTATCACGTCATCTAACTCTACAATACCCATTCAAGGTCTAGTAGACATGTACCAGACTTCAGGGTGCTTTTATTGACGAATGAAAACCTGTATATATGTTTGGAGTAAAAGATACCAATTGTTGGAGTTTTGGGTTTATGGAAGCACATAAACAACATAAGGAAAAGAAGTAGCTTTGAGAACACGACAATACATAATGCATTACCAAGTAAAATTTACAAAGATAAGTGACCCATTAGGGTTTTAGGCATACATACAAGCCGGGGGGAGGGGGGCTCCTGACGAGAGAAAAACGTGCCCCAACAATTCTAAGTGTGTTCACACACATCACTAATGAAATTTTTCAACATTGGGTACAATTTTTTCTCTCTATGGATTGTTCTCTCTCAACTTAGTTTACATCAACGCTAGCATCTTTGCGAATCGCTATAATAGCCTATATTTTTTCTTTGGGTTCTTTTCTTTATATTGGTAATTTGGTATGGATCTACCTCCTATACTCTACATTTGATGTTTTAAAATTCTCGAATTTCAAAAGATCTGTATAGTGCCTTGTTTTTGTCCCTTTTCTACTTTTAAGCATCTCTTAATCCCTCTTCCCTTGTTTCTTTCTCGAACACTAAAAAAAAACGTGACCATTGTATTCAAGGCTTCACATGGAGCTCTACAAAGGAATCGATGAAAACAAGATGATTCAAATTGTACACAAAGGGATACACATCTAGGATTTTTGTTGTATGGTCCAAGAATAGTTATATGGTTATGACCTTGTTTTTTTGAATCCTCATACACCCGTTGGTAGATGGCTATGACCATGTTTACTTTTACTTAATCATCATTATATGAGACTATGTTTGTTGTTTCTACTCACATGAGGCAGATGCTTGAACATTTCTTTGCCTGATGAGAATTCCAAGTGATATTGATAAAATGTGGCACATTTATATCTCGTGCACCATGCAAACGACCATCTATAAAACTTGAGTAGAATGTATTTTGCAAAAAATTTTGACATTTTAGAATTAGTAGGCCTCAAATGCAATGGAAAAAGAGTTCTCTAGATAGGAATTAGTTACAAAGAAGAAAATCATGGATTGTCTAGTGAAAGGATACATAGAGAATAGAGTGTATTTCTATCTATTGAGTTTAATGGCTCTTTGAATGTGAGGTATGCTTGATATGAGAGGTTCTATCATGGACATAAGAGCCTAATGAGCAACTCTATAGACCTCATACTTGATTTCATGGAGGGCAAAAAAATACAAGACTTAACTATTTCAATATCTATTATATTCATGTTTTTGTTGTTGATGATAAGGTCTCTCCAAGCAGTGATTCCCACTTTATGAAACTTATGCTCATTGATACTTGGTCCTATAGCTTTCTTTGAAATCAACCATCCAAGCCAAGGGGGATCCAAGATTTATACACTACAACATTGATAGTGTGATATAATTTTTGGAATCTTTATCCTATTTGCTCCATTTCAACATGACAGAATGCCCAAACTGTATGGAGCAAAGCTGTCGTATGCACTAACGCATGGACTTTACGATCGCATCCATCATCGGAGCTCCATTGTTGGTGCATATCAATCATCAATTGAAGGATTATGAAGAAATGAAGTCAAGGAGTCAATAAGAGAACAAATTTAGAAGGTTGAAGGAAGGACATATTCAGAAACCCAAATCTATGTACACATATGTACATTAGTTTACTTATAGGTGACTCACACTTTTGATCAGTCATAAACTTGTATATATTTTTCTATAAATGTTGTTGAAAAGTCGGGGCAAGTAGAATAGAGAAAAGAAGGAGAGATATGTGTAGTAGAGAGTGTCATTAGACACAAGAGAAGTGAGTTGAATTCATCAACTTCACTTAGTTGTAATTTCTGAGAAAATCAAGAAAATCTTGCGCCCGATGTTTTACTGTCTGCTCCTTCTGTGTTTAATTTTTTGAGAAATCCTTCTGCACGTATCTAAGTCCATAGCTAATCTATCTATGGCTAGAATTTGAGAGGCTAATTGTAATCAGGATGAGAGAATTTAGTTTAGGAACATTCATATGTAATGATGTTCTGAGAGTCGATAAAACTGGCGCAGATTTCATGTTCACAGAAATGAACATTGCTCAGTGTGTGGTGTAAAGTTTTACACAAATGAGGGCTTAAAATCTAAGTTGGAAGGTAAGCCATCTATGGCTAAAAGATCTTGATCAAATGGGTTCGACATTGTGAGAACTGTAGCTAAGAAGTTGCAGGTGTCAAAGTCACTACTACAGAAAAGGTGTTTCATACATAGGTAACTTGTTTGTATGATTTCTCAGAGTATACTAAATCATTTGCAGAGATTTAACTTGGAAAAGTTGCACAATCTCAAGGCGAAGTGTTGTGCAAAGTTTTATCAAAAACTTTACAGGATTGATTAGTCAATGAGTGATTAATCTGCAGCAGACTTTTCTGAGAAGTTAAATTTTTCAGAATAATCAATTTTCTGATAATTTGGTGAAGGTCCTCTAAATTAGGTGGAGTCTAAAGTTGATCTTGATATAGAGGTGATCTAAATTCAAGGTCAACTTGTTCTTTTGGAGATTAACACTCTCCATCAGTGGTATCAGAGCAGGTTGTGTCAAAATTGAAGTGAAGAAGACTCCGACTGTTGCAGACATACAAGTTCTACATTTCAAAGGTTCAGAAGGATAAAGTGCTGAAGAAAGATTGAAGAGAGACACGCAAAGATTATCAAAAGGATCAGAAGAAGCAATACTCGAAGCTAAGGTACATTTATTCCTTGTAAAGACTAAAGTTTTGAGACTACAAGTGAAGCAAGAATGGGAGATAGTCTCCAAATTGAGAAGCTGGATAGAGAGAACTATCCTGCTTGGTCTATGAGGATGGAAGCTCATCTAATGAGCAAAGATTTGATAGCCTACATTACAGGTGAAGAAGAGAAGCCTAAGTTCAGAGATCCTAGTGTTCCAACTAGGGAAGAATTGTTAGATCTAAAGAATTGGATGAAGAAGGATGCTCAAGCAAGGAGCATAATCTACATGGCAGTCAATGACTATTTGCTTCCTCACATTAGAGGACTTGAAAGTGCATGTGACATTTGGAATGCTTTGGAGGAGCATTTCCAAAACACAACCAAATCAAGGAAGGCTTCACTATGGGCAGAATTCACTACCTTCAAGAAGAAGGCCTCACAATCAATCCCTGATTATGTGACAAAGATGAAGGACATTGCAGATTCTCTAGGTGCAGTGGATGAAGATATTGAAGAAGATAAATTGGTAAGACAAATTCTCACAGGGCTAAGAGGAGATGAGAAGTGGAAGCCTTTTATTTTGTCTACAGAACTTTCATTAGATCACTTCACTCCTGATTTGAATCAATTGTTAGGTCATATGCTAACTTTTGAGAATGATATCAAAGGAGATGTTGATAAGAGTGCAGGTCATGCAATGTACTCTAAAGACAAGAAGAAAGCCAACAAAGGAAAGCAACAATCAGGTGAAGAAGAAGGTACTTCAAACCAAGCAAATTTCATAAGAGGAAAAGGAAATGGCAGAAGTAGAGGAAGAGGCAGAAACAACAAAGATAATGCAAGAGCTTGTTGGATATGTGGTAAGACCAATCACCTATCTCATGATTGTTGGCATAATAATCAGAACAATGGTAATTATCAGAATTTTAATCAAAGAGCAAGAGGTGGTAGATTTCAGAGAGGAAATTTCAGAGGTAGAGGTGGTAGGAATTCTTTTGGAAGAGGTGGAGGAAGAAACTTTCAAAATCAATCCTACAATAACACTTATTACAACTATGCATCAGATCAGAAGGAGGACTCGACTCTCATTATGAATGCAACATGTGAAACCTCACATGAGGACATGAGAGTGTTCTATATTGATTCAGGATGTAGTAATCATTTAAGTGGAAATATTGCTTTGATGACTGACCTAGATCATAATGCAATTAATCATACAGTTCAGACAGGTGATAATACAAAGCATAAGGTAAAGTCAATTGGTTCAGTTAAAGCTAAGGATGGGAGCACTCTTCTAAGTAAGGTTCTTTATGTTCCCACAATTCCAAAGAATTTGATCAGTGTAGGTCAAATTGTGGAAAAAGGATATGAGGTAAGGTTTACCAATGATGGAGTTTATGTTGAAGACCCTAGTCAAGGGTATAAACAGGTTGTTACAGGAAAGAAAGAAGGGAGGCTCTTCACATTGAAGGTACAAGGAAATGTTGGACATGCTATGTTCACATATGGAGAGCAGAAGGTATCTGAATTGGATCTTTGGCACAAAAGACTTGGACACTTCAATGAAAGAGGTATTAAAGAAATGACTAACAATGATTCAGTGCTTGGGTTGCCTAACATTGCAAGTCAACACATGACATACAGATGTGAGGCATGTCAATTAGGTAAGGCTCATAAGCAATCTAATTCCAAGCATGGGTTTATGTATTCAGAAAGACTTGAATTGGTGCATACAGATGTGTGGGGTCCTTCAAAGGACATTAGGATAAATGGTTCAAGATATTATGTTATATATGTTGATGATGCTACCAGATGGATCACAATTTATGTGATTAAAGAAAAGTCAAAAGTGTTTAATACATTTAAACACTATCATGCATATGCAGAAAGGATTACATGTCAAAAATTAAAGAGACTAAGGTCAGATGGAGGGGGAGAGTATTTTTCAAATGAATTCAATGATTACTTGTGGAATGCAGGTATAAAGAGAGAAGTTACTTGCAGGTACTCTCCTCAACAAAATGGGGTAGCAGAAAGAAGAAATAGGACTCTTGTTGAGTTTGCAAGGTCCATGATGAAAGAGAAGAATTGCCCAAATTATTTGTGGGCAGAGGCTGTAAATACAGCTACTTATTTGGTCAACAGGTTGCCTTGTAAAGCTTTGCAAGGTATGACACCATATGAAGCTTTGTGGGGTAAGAAACCTACCTTGGATCATTGCAGAATATTTGGATGCTTGGCATATGCATATGTGCCATCCCAATTGAGGCATAAGTTGGAGCCTAAGGCAGAAAAGTATGTATTCATTGGTTATGATGATAAACAAATGGGATACAGGTTGTGGAGTCCATCCACAAAGCAATTTCTTGTATCCAAGGATGTTACATTTGATGAGCAAGGTACTTGGTATGCAGGTAAATATAATGTACATGCAGATGATGAAGAAGTAGTGGATCAAAGGAAAGGTAAAGCAAAAATTCAATTAATTGATGAAAATGAGAGTAATGAAGTACAGGTTGAAGTTGAAGAGAGGCCAAGGTTTGATCCAGAATGTGATGAACCAGAGACTTCAAGAAGTGCAGAAGTTAGGAGGTCATCTAGGCACAAATGGCAACCTACAAGGTATAGCTATGACACCTCATTCTTGACTACTAAAGATTATGCTTATTTGGTAAAATCAGATGAAGATCCATCTACATATGATGAAGCCAAAGGCAAGAGAAATTGGGAAGAAGCTATGCAAGAGGAGTATGATGCATTGATAGAGAATCAGACTTGGGATCTGGTTCCTAAACCTAATAGCCAGAAAATTATTGGATGTAAGTGGGTTTACAAAACAAAAAGATTTGCAGATGGAAGTGTGTCTAGGTACAAAGCTAGACTTGTTGTGAAAGGGTATGCACAGACATATGGAGTGGACTATGATGAGACTTATAGTCCTGTGGCAAAGATGACAACAATCAGAACTCTCATAGCAATTGCTGCTTGCAAAGGTTGGAAGTTATCTCAATTAGATGTTAAAAATGCTTTTTTGAATGGTTATATTTCAGATGAAGTTTACATGGAGCAACCAGATGGATTCAAAGATCAAGTGAACCCAAATTATGTGTGTAAGCTCAAGAGAGCTTTGTATGGGTTAAAGCAGGCCCCAAGGGCATGGAATTATAGGCTTGTAAAGTTCTTGAATGAACTTGGATTTCAAGCATCAAAGGCAGATAGTAGCTTGCTAGTCAAAGCAAGTGAAGATGGATTCATTTATGTTTGTATTTATGTTGATGACATAATACTTACAGGAACAAATGATAAAGGAATACAAATGATCAAGAAGCAGATGGAGAAAGAGTTCAAAATCAGTGATTTGGGGAACTTATCATTCTTCTTGGGAATGGAGATCTCTTATACTCAACATGGAGTATATGTGACCCAAGAAAGGTATCTTAAAAATTTGCTAACCAAATTTAAAATGGAAGATTGGAGGGTTGCACCTACACCATTGGAAGTGAACCACAAATTGTCTAGATTTGGAGGAGAAGAATTCAGAGATATGAAGCTTTATCAAAGTTTGGTTTGTAGCCTGATTTATGCTACTTTAACAAGGCCTGATTTGTCATATGCAGTTGGTATGCTTTCACAATTTATGCATTGCCCTAGAAAGGAACATTGGATTGCAGGACAAAGAGTACTTAGGTACATCAAGGGTACACTCAGAGAAGGGTTGTACTATGGATTTACTTCTGATACAAGAGTGAAGATATATAGTGATGCAGATTGGGCAGGTAATGTGGATGATAGAAGATCAACACATGGATATTTGTGCTATGTAGGAGACAAATTGATTTCATGGTGTTCTAAGAAGCAACATACAGTTGCTTTGTCATCTACAGAAGTAGAATATAAAGGTATGGTGGAAGCTGCAAAGGAGGTAATATGGCTAAAGACACTTATGAAGGTGTTTGATGTAATTCAAAGTACTCCTATTATTTGTGGAGACAATATGAGTTCTTTATACTTGGCAGCTAATCCTGTGTTTCATGCTAGAACTAAGCATATTGAAATACAGTATCATTTTCTGAGAGAGAAGGTCATTGATAAGGAGATTGAAGTCATACACACTCCTACAAAAGATCAACTTGCAGACATGATGACAAAAAGTCTAGATGGCAAAGCTACAGACATTCAAGGATATGGCAGGAATCAAGAAGATAGAGAAGAACCTCAATTAATGATTGAGGGGGAGCTGTTGGTGCATATCAATCATCAATTGAAGGATTATGAAGAAATGAAGTCAAGGAGTCAAGAAGAGAACAAATTTAGAAGGTTGAAGGAAGGACATATTCAGAAACCCAAATCTATGTACACATATGTACATTAGTTTACTTATAGGTGACTCACACTTTTGATCAGTCATAAACTTGTATATATTTTTCTATAAATGTTGTTGAAAAGTCGGGGCAAGTAGAATAGAGAAAAGAAGGAGAGATATGTGTAGTAGAGAGTGTCATTAGACACAAGAGAAGTGAGTTGAATTCATCAACTTCACTTAGTTGTAATTTCTGAGAAAATCAAGAAAATCTTGCGCCCAATGTTTTGCTGTCTGCTCCTTCTGTGTTTAATTTTTTGAGAAATCCTTCTGCACGTATCTAAGTCCATAGCTAATCTATCTATGGCTAGAATTTGAGAGGCTAATTGTAATCAGGATGAGAGAATTTAGTTTAGGAACATTCATATGTAATGATGTTCTGAGAGTCGATGAAACTGGCGCAGATTTCATGTTCAGAGAAATGAACATTGCTCAGTGTGTGGTGTAAAGTTTTACACAAGTGAGGGCTTAAAATCTAAGTTGGAAGGTAAGCCATCTATGGCTAAAAGATCTTGATCAAATGGGTTCGACATTGTGAGAACTGTAGCTAAGAAGTTGCAGGTGTCAAAGTCGCTACTACAGAAAAGGTGTTTCATACATAGGTAACTTGTTTGTATGATTTCTCAGAGTATACTAAATCATTTGCAGAGATTTAACTTGGAAAAGTTGCGCAATCTCAAGGCAAAGTGTTGTGCAAAGTTTTATCAAAAACTTTACAGGATTGATTAGTCAATGAGTGATTAATCTGCAGCAGACTTTTCTGAGAAGTTAAATTTTTCAGAATAATCAATTTTCTGATAATTTGGTGAAGGTCCTCTAAATTAGGTGGAGTCTAAAGTTGATCTTGATATAGAGGTGATCTAAATTCAAGGTCAACTTGTTCTTTTGGAGATTAACACTCTCCATCATCCATCACATATGTGATACATCTTGGAGTCATCATGGTCATGAGCTCCCCAAGGTGTATGTGGAGATGCCATCTGATCCCATGTGGAGGTGTTAGGATATATACATATACACCCTAAAAAATCTCAAAGATCTATTTTTTAGATACTTTTACATATATTTCATTGTATAAATTAATATTAATCCTAAAACTTTATTTGGGATGTGTTTTTGTAAAAAAATCAAAAATCCTATTTTTGATATATTTAAAGATCTATTTTTTAGATATTTAATTATTTATATTTCATATATTTTGATTATTTCTTGAATGTTTACGTACATTTAAATAGAATATTTACACATTATCATTTTTCCCTATTTTTACATATATATGATTATATAAATTAATATTAATCCTTAAACTTCAATCCTATTTTTTATATATTTAATTACATATATATATATATATATATATATATATATATATATATATATATATATATATATATATATATATATATATATATATATATATATATATATATACATACATACATACATACATACATACATACATACATACATACATACATACATACATACATACATACATACATACATACATACATACATACATACACACACACACACAAACACACACACACACACACACACATATATATATATATATATATATATATATATATATATATATATATATATATATATATATTTACATATATATTTATATTAATCTTAAATATACTCTTATATTATATTTAATTATTTATATTCTATATATATATATATATATGATTATATAAATTAATATTATTTCTATTTTTTATATATTTATTTATTTATAATTATTTACATATATATTTATATTAACCTTAATATATAATCTTATATTATATTTAATTATTTATATTATATATATATATATATATATATATATATTAATATTAATCTTAAAACTTTATGTGTGTATGCAATATGTATGCGAGTGTGTATGTATATGTGCATGTGTATGTATGTATGTGTGTGTATGTAATATGCATATGTGTGTGTATGTATGTATGCATATGCATGTGTGTATGCATATATCTGTGTGTATGTATATGCATGTGTGTATGTAATATGTATGTGAGTGTGTATGTAATATGCATGAGTGTATGTAATATGTATGTGTGTATGTATTTATGTGTGTGTACATGCAAATGATATCATATCTCTCTCTCTCTCTCTCATCTCTTTCTTTCTCTCTCTCTCTCACACACTATGTCAATCGAAAACAAAACAATCACTTACATCGATGTAATTGTCTCGATCGTTGTCATCAAAGTCCACTTAATGTTGTCCTTCGTCGAATTCCAAAGAACTGATGCCAAAAAACTCCTACAAAACTACGGAGAAGAGATATTAGAAAAGGGAAAACTCCTACAAAACTAAGGAGAAGAGATATTAGAGAAAGAGAGAGGTGTGTGTAGAGAGATGTGTGTAAACAATATGCTCAGAATGTAGTTCATGCATGCAAACTCAACAGTAGCAAACTTCAGTTTAAAACAAAAGGAAATGTCGAATTTTTGCTCTCAGGTCTGGTTAAAAGATTGTGTTGCTATGAGCGTCGGTATGAGCATCGATAGTCTCCAGCAAATTACCGGTGTTAATACCGGTGCTCATACCAAGGCTCATACTGACACCGTTGATTTTGGACGTGCATACTGACCACTTATTTTCAACGAGTATACCAATGAGTAAATGACCGTCAGTATTGCCTCCATGGTTTTTCAAGCATTTGCAACGGTCATACCAATGTCGGGGCATGGCCATCGGTATGGACAACGTCGGTATGCCCCTCATATGTTGTAGTGATAGAAATTAAACAATTTTTGGTTAACGAAATGACATTTTGAAGTCTAAAGTTAAGCATGTCGGGAAAACCAATCACTATGCTCTCTTTAATATTGGATTGGTTATTGGAATTCATGTTTAGATCATTAGAAATATGTCTCAATTTCTTCAAAAGGTTTTGATATACAAACTTAACTTTCTACAAACAACAGAAATCAAGTCTATAAGCCAAATCTTTGAGCCAATTTTTAATGTAAACGACTCCACAAGGTCAATGGGGGTTTAATAATTGAAACTTCAAAAGGTTTTGATATACAAACTTAACTTTCTACAAACAACAGAAATCAAGTCTATAAGCCAAATCTTTGAGCCAATTTTTAATGTAAACGACTCCACAAGGTCAATGGGGGTTTAATAATTGAAACTGAAGCTTTGTTTTGGTCATTACGTTTTTCGACCTTCTTTTTTAACTTGGTTGGTGGAAAGTGAGGTAAGCCTCCTCTTCTGCATATGACATGGTGAATTCTATTGAATTCATAGAATATTTTGAATTAAAATAAATTGTTATAGTCGAACTCATTAACGATGTTGAGGGAAATTCCTTCATCCTCCATCAATTTAGTGTTTCTAAGCACACATTAGGGGAGCCATTATAGGCTATAGCTTTGTTCAAGCTAATCGTTGAGAATCATATTGTTATCAAGAAAATGTTCAACAACATTACCTGCTACTACTGTTGAGCTTTCTTGCTTGTTGTGAAGTGCTGCACCACACTTTCTATGAAAATCATAGGAATTATCATCAACAACAAGAGGGTCGACACATCCTCTGGTAAGACATCAAAAGGACTAATAATTCTGAAGTTTGGGACATTTGTTCTTCCATTAGTTTGGGAAATTTTCTTTTCTATAGCATTAGAGGAATTTACCTAGCTTGGGACCCTCACTTTTGTTGCCATTAGCTCCGAGCTCTCTAGGCTTCATGCTCTTCACGCAGATATGGCTTTTTATTGTGCGAACAATTGACGGCCAACTTCTTATCCACTTCCCCTTTTGGTGAAAACATCACACGTGGTCTTACCTTCAACACCCACTATTTTGTTTATGCTTTTTATTTTATTATTTCAAAATAAAATATAGAATATTTTATTATTTCAAAATAAAGTATAGAATAGAAAAAGATAGAAAAAAAAAGAGAGAAAAATAAACGAACAACAGTATCGGCTTTTGACCTTCGTTTCAATTATTTCTGGTGTTTTTTCTATGTGGAGAGGATCTTTTGTGTCTGCATTTGTTGAAGATTCAGAGAGAGAGAGAGAGAGGATGAGACGAGTCCACGCACGCGCACACACTTTTAACATGCTATCATGACTAGAAATCGGATAATATGAAATCTACCAGATTGAAAAAGGAAAGGATGAACTCTCTCGACTCAGACGAGCTTTTATGATGCCAAAGAAATGTTGAGTCAATGAATTTATGAACGGAGCACGAGGAATTAAAGAGAGGGAGAGAGGGAAAAACAGAAGACATAGAGAGAGCTTGCCTGATGCAATGTGATTGAGCAAGCCACATGCCCCAAAAACTATGGTAGAGGATTACTTTCTAATCCTCTCTTTTAGGGTGTGGTTCAATCATCTCTTTCTTGTCATTTTTTGAATCAAATGATTGATACTAAATGTGAGATCTTAATTTGCTAACCGCCATTATCTTTCCAATCACTCCTCATATGGCCACTCTCAGGAAAAGGCCATCAACACTAAATGGGTATACAAGCTGAAATGTAAGCTTGATGGAACAATTGACAAGTATAAGGCTAGGCTTGTTACCAAATGTTATGCTCAAGAGAGAGGCATTGATTTTGATGGACCTTTGACTCTAGATGTTGAATGATCACTCTTCACAGCATTTGTACACCTCCATCTTATCATAGCATTTGTACACCTCCATCTTACCATAGCATTTGTACACCTCCATCTTATCATGGCTGGAATGTACATCAGTTAGATAAATGGCTGGAATGTACATCAATTCGACATTAAAACTGCATTTTTTGAATGGTGATTTACATGAAAAGTGAAGCTCAATGTCTTCATGTAAATCTTCACTAGGAAAGCACATTGAGGTGCACTATCATTATGTTAGAGAGGGGTTCTTCGTTGAAGAGATTAGTTTAGCTTATGTGCCCACACAAGATAATGGTGTAGACCTTTTCACAAAGGCTCTCCCTAGGGAGAAGTTTGAAGCTTCTTGCAAAGCTTTGGACTTACTTCCTTTTGTGGATTGATCTCTTTCCACATAGCGAGCTCCTTGATCACCGCATCACTCCCAGGGGGAATTTGTTGATATATTTTAGTAGTGATATGTGTGAACACACTTAGGACCGTCATTGCATTTTTTTTCCCTCTTTAGGAGGCTTCCCCCCTTACTTGTATATACATCTATAACCCTAATGGGTCACTAGGTAGAAGTACAAGCGAGAAACTCTACTAACATGAGGCGTACGTTTAAACATTCTTTGGTAATAAGAATCTCCGGTTGACATTGATAAAGTGTGGCTACATATAGAACTATGGTTGATGTGGAGATTCTATCATGGACCTAACAGCCTAGCAAACAACTCTATTGGCATCAATATATTTCATGATGCCAGAAGGTTCCAAAATTTGATTCTCAAAAACCCTTTTGTTTTTCTGGATTCAATGGTATCACATGTATAAAGTTATGCAAATGTGCCAAAGGGGTGGGTCTATTCTATGACATTCCTCCAAGAGCAAATCTATGTAGTATGTAGTTGATGTTATGAGGATTACAATTGTAACATCACATCTCTTGATGTTATGAGGATTACAACTGTAATATCACATCTCTGAGAAGATTCTATTAGCTTCTTGTTGATGTTAATGCACTTCATGGAAATATGGAAAACATCTTCTTCCTTGTGGCATTGCATGTGGAGACCACCGCCAATCCCAATTCTCTTTGCCTTACTCAAACTCGGGATACCTTGATTGGATGACTAACCAGAGAAAGGTGTTGTGCTTAATGGAAATGGGAAAATTCAAAGTACATTCAAATAGGTATTCCATTTTCTTAATCTCCATTGAACTTTCCAAAGCCTATTGAGAATCCCAATCCTCTTAGGTTTGTTTGTTGTTGCCTTCTATACATAAAAGCAGCAACATCTTTTAATGTAATAGGTTGCTTGATGGTAGAATACTCTTTTTCCTTGACCTTCAACATGCTCAACATAGACCTCACAACAACCTTGAAACCTTTAGAAAGATTGTATTTGGCTTCATCAGTTATAGTCATGTTTTTATTGTTTTTTTTTTTTAGGAAGTTCAGCCTTAGCCTACTCTCTGGGCCTTGAATTAATTAAAAGAAAAGTACAAGTGAAGGGGACTAGTGGCCATGGGATCCCTCGAATCCCACAAAGCAGGGGTAGCATTTACAGGGTTTAGATGGCATTACAAAGAAGGTTAATCACCCTCTCATCACCCTCATGTGGGGCCCACTTGGGTTTAAGGTTGTTGTTGATCAAAAGGAGCACTTGATGATGCCTGCAGGGGGGGGGGGGGGGGGGGATTTTCACAGCTAGCGATTCTTTTGTCGAGGAGGAACAACAATTTCTCAATTGACCACTCTTTGGGGGAGTCACCAAAGTTAATAGCACATCTTTCCCGCTAGATCTTCCATAGGACCTCTCCTCTGATGCCATTCCAAAGAGGAGTGGAGCAGCCGATCACTTCTCCCAGCAGAGCTTGTTTCCAATGTCAGATATCTTTCTAAAGTCTAATTTTCTTTCTGATAATCTGCCACAGCCTGCTTGAGTTGGGATAGGTAAAGAAAATGTGAGAAACATCTTCGATGGACTGGTAGCAATGTTTCCATCAGGGAGGCATCCCACAAATTTTTCTAGCCTTAAGGTTGGTCCAGATTCCACGATGAAGAATTTTCCATAAGAGGACAAACTTTTTGATTTCTATGAGGGGGTGCCAGATAGCCATGAACTTCATGTCCCACTGCAGCCCCGTCCACGACAAGCACCACTTCTTGTTGAGGTTAACCTGATAATCAATGGTATTTTGATGTTCGGGATTTTGGTTAGGCAATTACCATTGTGCCATCTGAGACCAAGCAAGCTCAGTGTGTTGCCCCCCATGAGAAGGTGAACTTTAGAGTGGTCCTAGGCCAGACATCTGCTTTGCAAAGTATTCCATTCATCATAGGTAATGTTAACACTAGGTTCAATATCCTCAAAGTTGATCCATTGGTTGGTGTCTTGTTTCCAAAGATGTTTCCATTTTTGAAGCCTTTGTTCCATAGCCTCTTGGCGCTATGAATGTTTCAAGATTCCACGATCTGGATGCCATGGATCGAAAACCACATAAAGTCATTTTGTCTTATACCAGCCACCCACTTCCAATCTTCACTAATTCTTGTGAAGCTTTTAACTTTATTCCAACTCTTCCATACACAAGATTCGAGCATTTCGGGAAGACCAAGATCGGGGAAAACAAAAGGGTTAGAATGTCAAGATTCTTCCAATTTGGAAATCCCATGAAAGTCAATTGATTCTTGTTTCTGAAGATCAGCTTGGGCCACGAGGCCTCCCTGTTGCACCACGCCTTAATCATCCATTTTGTTGCAAGTTTGTTAGCCATGCATCCAATGTCCAGAATGCGAAGGCCCCCATTATCTCTTTGACTGGTGTAGATGGACCACCTGATTTTAGGCACACCCCTCCTATTGTGGTCGCTCGACCAAAGGAAGTTTCAGCAAATACTTTCCAGTTTGGACAACTCCTTCTCTTTTGATCTCCAACAAGAGAGGAAGTAAATGGTCGACGATATGAGGAATGTGTTGATAACCATCACATGACTAGTGAGATTGATTTGCATACCTCACCAATAGTTTAATTTGTTTTCTAGTTTGGCCAGTACCCAGTTCCACCGCTGTTGCATCGAGATACCAAATCCTCAGGGAATCCCAAGAAGCTAGAAAATTTGGCCTTGCGGAATGTATTGATAGTCATGATCAATGAGAAGGGCAGATTGGCTCTCAACAATAGCCCTGAAAGCAGTCTTAGAGGGGTTGATTTTGGATCCGGAGGCTTCATAGAAAGTATCCAAGCACCTCCAAAACATCTCCAGGCTGGTACTATCGTTGTGGACAAACGCTTCATATCATCGGCAAAAAGTCTCATGGTGATCTGGCCATGGTCATGAGGCAAACAAAGGCCTTTGATATTACCATTGACCAGCTTCCACCTGTTGATCCACCAGTTGGCTTAGCCCATTTGTGGCAATGGCAAAGAGAAGGGGAGCCAACGGGCACCCTTTTCTAATCGATCTTCTTAGTTTGATCACCATTAATTTGAGTCAATGCGTTTCCTAGAAGGGTCGAAATCAGCTTGGTGAATTTCTGACTGCATCCAAGATCTTTAAGAGACTGCAGAATATAGTCCCATTCTAGCCTGTCGTAGGCTTTGTCAAAGTCGATCTTGAGGAAAACCACATTTTGTCTTGACTCATTTGCAAAGTCGTGACCTTCCGAGATATCTATTATGGCTTCCAAGATTGACCTGCCTTTGACGAAACCCTTTTAGTCCTTGCTTAACCACACTCTCAGGTGGCTAGAGATTCTATTGGCTACGACTTTGGCAATGATCTTATATCCCATTTGGAGCATCATTATCGGACGCCAGTTCTCAATTCTGTTCTTTTCCCCTTTTTGCGTATTAACTTGATGATGCCATTGTTGAGACAAGTCGGAAGTGCGACAAACTCGAATGCTTCTTGCCATATGAAACGAAGAGGGGTGGAAACCACCAACTTGAAGGACTTAAAGAACTCGTTAGTGAGCCCATCCGGCCTCGCGCTTTTACCACAAGGGAGGGCATCAATGAATTCAATGATTTCTTAATCTGAGATAGTGGCATCAAGCAGGGAACAAAGGTTGTGTGGGATCCTATGAGAGGATACCCTAGATATGGCTGCCATGCAGTCCCTTCTATTGGGGGAGAGGGGGGTCGAGATCCCCAGGAGTCTCCTAAAGTGCTCCTCAATGATCCCACAACTTTCTTCTTCCATATTGCATACATCACCATTTGAGTCTAGTAATAGGGGGATCAATTCTCTATTTTGTTTCCTTTTAAGGATGCGGCACATCTCTTTGGTGGGTTTATCAACTTTGCCAGCCCACCACTCCTTAAAGAAGATTTGCAAATTTTTTCTTTGTATTTCTTCCTCGTATCTCAACAATGCTCTAATTTTTCATAGACCTTTCTGGGATTGAGCTTTTCTATTGTGCACTTCCTCCTCAAGTCTTCATATTCTATGATGAAGAGCTTCTCTATGTGCCCGTTGAACAGTCTCGAGCATCTTCCTAGTTCTTATCATGCTCTACGATGACTTTTTGACCGCACATCTCTAGCACTTGGTTGGGGATGAGTCGGAGGCGAACACCTCCTTCCACACAATAGCAATTTCTTGATGAATGGAGGGGAGAGAGAAGGAAACCATGCAGGCATGGAACCAAGGAGCCTTACGGATTTTGGTGAAAGGTTGGAAAGTGATAATGAACGGGTAGTGATCAGAGATGGCAAGGTTACTGTGTTGCAAGAGGGAAGGGTGGCCCCACTGATGAATGATGTTCTAAGCGATGTAGCTTCTATCCAGTCTAGCTTTCCTCAGGTCCTTGCCTGCACGGAGATTTGACCACGAAAAGCCATTTGAATCTTTGATCATAAGGTCATGTTTTTTTTGTTGATCATAAGGTCTTTGCAAGCATTGATTTCCATTTAATGAGACTTATCTACCTTGATACTCTTCTTATGAGGCTTATCTCCTTGATACTCTTTTGTTAAAGGGAAGTTCAATGATTGAGACCTACTCTTCTGCATTAGTTTGAATTTATTTGCAAGTAGCCTTCTTGGAAATCAGCTCTTCTTTGGTCGTGTAGTCTTCTTGGAAATCAACCATTCTAGCCAAGGGGAAACCAAGATTTATAGAAGATTTATAGAAGCATAACAATTGTTGGTTAACAACATAACATTTTGAACTCTAGAATGTCATACAAACAAATCTTTACAGCCCTTTAGCATTGGATTGATTATTGAAATTCATATTTAAATCATTAGAGATATGTCTCTATTTCTTCAATAGGTTCTGATGTACAATCTTAACTTCCTACAAGCAACAAGCGTCAAATGAATAAGCCAAATATTTGAGCCATTTTTGGATGTAAACTACTCTAGAGGGTCACTCAGGGTTTAATAATTCCTTCATCCTTTATTAATTGAGTGTGCTTGACTACATTAAGGGATCCATTGTAGATTTATTCAAGATAAGAGTTGCGACTCATACCATTATCAAGAAGATTTTCAACAATACCTTCTTTTTAAGTATCCCCTGTGTTAACTACTTTCGCTTGAGGTCCTTTGATCCTTGCGGTGGAGTGTTGCACCATCCTTTATATGAACATAAGAAGGATTATCATGAACCAAAAGAGGGTCAAACACATCCTCTTGTTCTAATTGACTGGAACCGTCTCCTCTTGAGGCTAGTTTGTATCACCTTTGGGCAGCCTGATATGTCTAATCCCTTGTTTGTGAGATATGGGGTGTTCCACAAGTACTATGTCCACTTTCATTCGTACAATTGTTCTTTCCATCAATTGAAGCTATCCAAAAGTGCAGCCGAAATTCCTTTAAAAAAAGGGTCAAACATATCCTCTTGCAAGGCATCAAAATTATTACTATTGCATCAAAATTATTACTATTTTTAAAGTTTGGGATTTTTTTATTCTTCCATTGCTTTTGATGCGTTTTCTTTTCTGTAGCATTAAAGAAAATTTACACACATTGGGACCCTCACCTTTGTTGCTATTAGCTCTTAGACTCTTATGGTCAATTCACACTATTTAAAGAAAATTTACACACATTGGGACCCTCACCTTTGTTGCTATTAGCTCTTAGACTCTTATGGTCAATTCACACTATTCTGATCGCAATGCTATTAACTCCTAGACTCTTAGGGTCAATTCACACTATTTCGATGGCAATGCTATTAGCTCCTAGACTCTTAGGGTCAATTCACACTGTTCTGATGGCAAAGAATGCTACATACTATTTTCCTTTGCCTTGTCAATTTAGAGTGAGCGGTATTGAAAACAAATGGATAATTATCTCAACCATTACATTGCCTACCCGAAATTTATTAGGTGTGGATTCATCATGTCCCACTTGTCTCATATTTATATAGAGGGTGTGAAGCTGATACAAGATGAATTGGGTCCGTAGGGTGGTTGGTTGAGCTTTGGCCTCTTGAGGTAGAGGTCCAGGGTTCAAGCCCCGAGCTAGACATGTAATGACTTAGGCTAGTCAAACCAGTTGTAACTAAGTTGTCTCCTTGTCTAACCCTTGATTTGTGAGATACAGGAGGGGTCCCGTGGGTACTATGCCCATTCACTTGTACATTTGCAATTTCAAAGTTAAAGATTGAGGGAGCAGGCTTCGGCTCAACCTCCATTTTTAAGAAAAAGATAAAGTGGTTTCCAAACGTTTTTAGATTGATCTAAACCAAGAAGCTTTTGCCACATTCTTTAATTGTTAGTGTGTCCACCATGTGTGAAGCTGCACTTCAAACAGAAATGGCTTTGTATTGCACGGACAACTAAGGCCAACTTCTTATCTACTTTCCCCTTTGGTGACAACATCACACGTGGTGTTTGCTTCAATGGCCACAATTTAGTCTTCCCATGCTTTTTATTTTGCTTGGGCTGACTTTGCTTGTGAGTCATGGAGGAGCAAAAGTTGACGAACCTCTTCCCAAGTGAGTTCTTGACCTCTGTTGTGTAGAGTGGTCACAAAAGTCTCATAAGACCTAGGAAGCTTGTTAGTAACCTAATGGCCATGTCTTCACTTGAGATCTTGCATCCATAAAGTGCCAACTTTCTTTGGTAATCTTCAAATTGGGCTATAGATTTTGTGATATGTCTTGTGGACGTATATTGAGATTGTGAAATTCGGCCTCTAAAGCATAAATCTTAGAAGGTGTTTTATCTTCATATAGATTTGCTGGAGTATCCCAAGCTTTGTTTGAAGCCTTACATGCAATGATGTGACCTTTTTTCAATTCATCACATGCAAGGAGAAGTTGGCCTAATGCCCTTTTATCTTTGATTTTCCATATATTCCAAGCTCCTAGATGGCTTTCCTTATCGGGTTCTCATTGTCGTTCTTTCAATTACCTCATACAATAGGTTTGTATAGAGGTAGGCCCTAATAGTGTCCCTCCATAGGTTGTAATTTGTGCTATTTAGTCTTTCATATTTTGGCATTAATATTGGCATAAAGGAGGGTAAATACAATTGAATTCAGGACGTTGCATTTGAAATTGTTGATATTATCATGATTGATACAAAGTTACCACACTTGCGATAAAAATTGATTCACAAAATTGAGTTCGGGTAGGGGTGGAGGGCTTAGATTTGCCCTACACTTGTACCAAAATGAGGTAGGCACCTTGGAGAGGGGGGGCTTAGAATAGCCCTACACTTGCATAAAAACTAAGACGCGTTGATGCAAATAGATGGCTTACAGAGGCCTTGAATATGGCCTAAACTAGCATGATATTTCACAAGGTAGCTGAGACCATCAGCAACAATAGCAAAGAGAAGTGGGCAAAGGGGCATCCTTGTCTGATAGACTGCTTTAATATAATCACTTGAGAAAGTTTTCCATTGATGTTTATTTGAGATGATGCATTTCCCAGTAGAGTAGAGACATCCTAGTGAATTCCTGACCAAAACCTAGGTCTTTCAATGATTGGAGAATGAAGTCCCACTCAATCCTATCATATGCTTTGTCGAAGTCAATCTTAAGAAAGATATATCTTGAGCAGACTCTTCAATGAATTCTAGACCTTCCTAGACATCAATAATAACTTCCAAGATGGACCTATTGGAGTTAGACATCTGCGGAACCATGCGAACAACACAACGAAGAAGAAGAAGATTGGAGCTTAACATACAATACAGAATGTATTACCACTAGAATGTACAAAGATAAGTAGCCCGTTAGGGCAATAGGCGTATATACAAGCTGGGGGAAAAAAACCTCCTAAAGAGGGAAAAAAGTGCCCCGGTGGTCCTAGTGTGTTCACACACATCACTACCTAAATATATCAACAAATCCCCCTTGGGAGTGATGCGATGAACAAGGAGCTGGTACTCATGTATAAGGAAGGGCCAAGCTATGTGGAAATCACTCCACAAAAGGAAGTAAGCCCAAAGCTTTGTGGAAAGATTCAAACTTCTCCCTAGGCAGAGCCTTCATGAAAAGGTCTACAATGTTCTCTTGCGTGGGCACATATGCCAAGCTGATCTCCCCAGCAGAGAACCTCTCCCTGACATAATGATAATGCACCTCAATGTGCTTAGTGCGAGCATGGAACACAGGGTTCCTGGCAACTGCCAATGCACTCTGACTGTCAGTGAAGATGGTGGTGGCAGAAGACTGACCAACACCCAAATCATCCATAAGGTGTCTGAGCCACACACACGCAACAGTCCCTGTGAAAGTTGCCCTATACTCAGCCTCACAATTGGAAGTGGCCACAGTAGGCTGCTTCTTGCTCAACCAAGATATACATGAGCTACCAAGCATGAAGCAAAAGGCACTGGTGGACACATGAGTGTCATAGCAACCAGCCCAATCAGAGTCAAAAAAAGCATGCAAATCTAGCGGTAGTGATCCCCCTAGGGATAAAACAACCCAAGTACCCGAGTACCACTCAAGTAGTGAAAGATGCGCTTAACCGCCTGCCAATGCTTGACTCTTGGGCAATGCATAAACCTACTCATCTGTGAGACAACAAACTGAATATCTAGCCGAGTAATGCATAAGTAAATCAAGCATCCAACAGCCTGCTGATAGAGAACAACATCAAATGCATCTCCAACATCATGAAGAATCAATTGTAAACCTATCTCCATAGGAGTGGCAATAGGTCTACAGTCTTCAAGGCCAAAATGCTACAATAATGTGTCAATATATTTCAGACATCTCAAATCAGGCATGTAAATCAGCCTTGAAATCAACAATATGCTTCTCATGAGGACTAGTGAGTTGCATGTCATCAACATACATCACAATGATCAGAAGTACATCATTAGCATGCTTGACATATAAGGTGCTTTCGGTTGGACTATTCTCAAAACCATGTGCAATCAGATAGGCATGTATCTTTTCATACCAAGCACGTGATGCTTGCTTTAAACCATATAATGCCTTCTTTAACCTACACACCTGGTGTTCATGCCCTTTTTGCACAAAGCCACGGGGTTGAAAAACATACAAAAATGTTGTTTTAATGTCCAACTGATGTACATTCCAACCATGATGAGCTGCAAGTGCACAGATGCTACGAACAATAGTCATTCAGCAAGTAGGAGCAAAGGTTTCATCAAAATCAATGCCTCTTTCCTATGCATAACCCTTTGCAACAAGCCTACCCTTATACCTATCAACTGTACCATCAGGTTTATGCTTCAGCTTGTATGCCCACTTAGTGCCAATGGCCTTCTTGCCAGGAGGCAAGTCACATAAAGACCAAGTATCATTCTCCATTATAGCATCATATTCAGATTGCATAGCAGCCATCCAATTTTTTGAATTTTGTGCTTCATCAAACGAAACAGCCTCAGTCTCATCACAGAGACTAGATGCAGCCATAACATAGGAATCTAACGCAAAAGAGCCACTATGAGAGCCTGATTGAGTATGATATGATAGAGGTGCATCTAATTTGCTGTCAGGCAAAATTTGCACCAGACATTTTGGCATATTTTTTGCCTCCTCAATATCAACTCTCTCATCAACAAGTGCATCATGTAAATCTGCATAAAAAATGGGATGATCTGCATCATCACATGAAACCTGCAAAGGCTGAGAAGTTGCCTCATTAGGACTAGGACTAGACTGTCCACCTATCAAAAGAGGTAGCAAAGTATCATACATGTCTTTGGAGCTAATAGATGTCTCCTTAGTACATGAAATCAATGGTTGAATAGAATCTTCCACAAAAACAACATCACGGCCAACTAGAATGCATTTAGTTTGTGGATGATACAGACGATTCCCATTCCTTTTAGAACTGTACCCAACAAAAATACATTTTACTCCTTTATCATATGTTTTTCTGGATGTTGTTCAGGCACTAATGCTTATGCCAAACAACCAAAAACATGTAGATGAGCAACAAATGGCTTGCAATCATGCCAAGCCTCATATGGAGTGATAGACTGCAACACTTTAGTGGGACACCTATTAAGTACATATGTTGCACACATGACAACCTCAAGCCAGAAACCATGTCGTAAAGCCTGACTCTTGACCATACACCTCACCATCTCCATGAGTGACTTGTTGTTTTGTTCAGCAACTCCATTTTGTTGAGGTATATACGACACTGTACACTGGTGTTTTATCCCACGTTCAACCAGAAATGCATTAAATTCAGAAGACATATACTCCCCCCCTCCATCAGAACAGAGGTGCCCATTTTACTTGCTCATAGATTTTCGGCCAAAACCAAAAACCATTTGAAGCACATGAACACCTCGGATGTTTCCTTCAATGGATATACCCATGCATGCTTGGAAAAATCATCGATGAAAGTCACAAAGTAAAGATAATTTTCAAAAGAAGATGTTTGCATAGGACCACAGACATCACTATGTACAAGCTGCAATTTTTTAGTAGCCCAAACTGAACCTTCTTTTGGAAAGGAGGAACGCTGCATTTTGCCCAAAATACAGCCTTCAAAAACATGTTTTCCAGGTGCATCAAGTTTGGGCAAAGAGGACACCATTTCAGATTTCTACGGGCATAGCAAACTAGCAAAATTCAGATGACCAAAGCATGCATGCCAAAGCTTTGCATCTGACATAGCCTGAGAATCATGTACTGTACATGCCGAATCATTTACAGATCTTTCATAGTCTATGAGCTTATTGTTAGTCGGCCGCCGGATTGGGACAGGTATAACGGAAATCTTTGTAAAACACACGCAAAAGGCTGTTACGCACATATTTGTAGTTTTTATATAAAGCAATGAAAAGGAAGGCGCAAGGGGGGCGGTTTTCGGATCAATTCTGAGTAACGCCAGACTATTCGTCTGGTTGAGTGTCTGAGTGTTGCTGTAGTGTGTCTTGTCTAAGTTCTGCGTACTCTGTTGTACTCTGGGTTGTCATCTGTCAATCTCGGTTACACTGTGAATCTAGTTCCATTCAGTAAGTCGTTGGATCATTGTCTGAAAGGGTTACTGTGGATCGTTGTGACGAATTGTTCTGTTAAGATGTACGACGAAGTGCTCCTCTCCTTGTTGAACTGCTAAGTACTGATAAGTCTGTGTGAATGTAGTAATCTTTCCCTAAGAACGTTGTGCAGAAGTAGTGATGTTCTTGATCTGCACTTGTACGGTGAGAATTACCTATAGTTAAGGGTAATTCCAGTGTGTGTTAGTCTTCAGAACTGTAGGTTGAAACCGTAGGTACCTTCTGTGATCCGGTTGCTTGACTGTGAGCGTTGTCTTGGTGAAGGTTGGACTACTGTACTGTTATAGTAGCATATTAGTCTGAAGTGATTCGGTACCAAGGTACAGATACGTCTGGTACAATCTAGTTGTTACTAGTAGCTGAGCTAAGACTGTGATGACACTGTCTAAGGATAGTAGATTCAGATAGAACTGTCAATAGCAATTTATTGCTGCAACTGAATCAATTATTTTGGGAACTAAGTACAGGGCCTCTGTCTAACAGACCCCTACCACCCCCAAGAACCCACGATTCGTTTGACACGTGCTGACAGTTAGAACAACGCATTAATTCAACACGGGCCTTAACATTGGCCGTTTTGTCCGCAGTTAACACTTGGCGCCGTCTGTGGGAAGGTGGCATCAAGATCGTCATTCGTCTGTCGAAATCGAACATCAAGATTACCGTTCGTTTGTCGAAATTAGCAACAGAATCAGATTGTTGCAAACTTGTTGTGGAAACGTGATTGTAAAATTTTAATTGATAGTGATACTACGCGATTAGTACAAAAGATAATACATGCCGGTTACTCGATCCGGTGAAACGTATCCCAAGAACTGTCAGTCTGGAGTACTTAATTTACTAAAGACAACTCCGGGAGGAAGAAGTACAACTAGGTCCAAACCAATTGACAAGAAAGTAAAGAACATTAGCAGTGATTCCGGTCATATTCCGGTGGAACGCACTGCATCTCTGATAGATTCCGGTACTATTTCGGCACAGTCTGTCGAAAATATAGTAACTCCAGAATCCACCAGAACGCAGCCTGAAGTTAACTTAACAACATTAAGTAAAGATTCAAATTTGTTGAGGAATAGGAACGCCTTAGCCAAAGAAACCAGTGAAGAAGAAGGAATACTTTGTTTTGGTGAAAAATCGACACCCTCCGATGATATTTCGGTACAAGTCACTGAAAATTTACGGTTTTTCGGTGACGGTTTACCATTTCTTGGTGAATCTGTAGCCCAATCATCGGTATTAGGAGTAAGCCTTCCTACATTTGACATCAAGAAGGAAGGTAGCCTGTTCGAAACCGAGATTCGAAGCATACTGAACAAGATTATCGAATCGAAAAGTGCACAGTCTGACGATACAGACTCCGACAGTTCAGATATTCAGCCCCGAGATACAGAAGATAGTCACAATACACTCTCCATGAACGGGCAACAACAACAACAGTAGCAGCAACAACAAGTATGCCCACCAAGGCCGACTCCTAACACCAAATTTGGTGGATTCCCAGGAGATGACCCGGATGCTCATGTACGCACATTCGAGATAAGCTACGCAGTTCTCAACCATCCACCTGATCCGGCGTATAAGGCTATTGTTTTCCAATTGACATTGGTCAACAAAGTAGCTAGATGGCTTACAGAATATGATATTAACCATTTCGGCACCTATGAAGCAATAAGGGATGCCTTTTTGCAAAGATTCAGATTAAAGAAGAATCCAGCCGAAATTTTTGACTACCTGCAAAACAATAGACAGAAGATAAATCAAACTGTACAGGAGTACGCCACTCTATTCAGAACTCATTTGAGGCAGTTACCACCAGCACATGCCAACCTACCGGACGACGTTATTACTCAGTGGTTTATCAATGGATTGACCCCGCAACTTAAACAGATTATGATTATACGCTGTGTAGGAGCTATGACGCTAGATGCAGTGATTGCAATGGCTCTGCAGCTGGAAAACAAGGTTGGAGGACTTACAGAAGATCTGGAGTGGCTAAAAGCAAATAGAAATACCACCGAAGACCCGACCAGACAGATGTACTACACTACCTGTAAGAACTCAGACCATACTAGTGCCACTTGTGCACTTAATCAGTTGTTTTGTGCTATCTACAACACTACTGGACATACCACCGAAAACTACGCATATAACACCAAAGTGCAGGGAACAGCGACTGTCAATGCAATTATACAGGAACCAGGGCAGCCAACCAATCACTATGTGCCTCCGCAAATGAGAAACAGCCAGCAACAAGGATATCGAAATTACAGAGGAAAGAGAAATAACAACTATAATGCAAACCGCTGGTAGACCGGATCGCCACCGGAAAATCCCAATTTACCACCACCGCACTATCATTTCTGTGGTGAATTTGGTCACATTAGAAGATTTTGTAAAGATGCAGCTGAGTATGATCAGAGGAAGAAAGAACGACAAAACCCAATGGCTAATATGGTACAAATCACACCAGTAGAAACACACGTTGCAGTAATTCAGACCCGCTCCGTTCTGAGAAGTAATTTTTCACAGTTGATCAATTTCTTAAGAGTTTGATAATTGTTTTTCAAAATTAAGTGGAGTTTGAAGTTATTCTTGATATAGAGGTTGTCTAACATCAAGGATAGCTTGTTCTTTTGGAGATTAACATTCTCCATCAGTGGTATCAAAGCAGGTTGTATCAAAATTGAGAAAAGGAAGACTCCGACTGCTGCAGACATACAAACTTTACATCTCGAAGGATCAAAAGGATAAAGTGTGAAGAAATATTGAAGGAAGACACATTAAGGTTGTCAAAAGGATCAGAAGGAGTAACATTCGAAGCCAAGGTACATTCATTCCTTATAAGGATTAAAGATTTGATAGTACAGGTGAAGAAAGGATGGGAGATAGTCTCCAAATTGAGAAGTTGGATAGAGAGAACTATCCAGCTTGGTCAATGAGAATGGAAGCTCATCTTATGAGCAAAGATCTAATGGGATACATCACAGGAGAGGAAGAAAAGCCAGAATTCAGAGATCCTAGTGTTCCAACTAGGGAGGAGCTTGCAGATATAAAGATTTGGATGAAGAAGGATGCTCAAGCAAGGAGCATAATCTACACGGCAGTGAATGATTATTTGCTTCCTCATATTAGAGGACTTGAAAGTGCAAGTGACATTTGGAATGCTTTGGAAGAGCATTTTCAGAACACAACCAAATCAAGGAAAGCTTCATTATGGGCAGAGTTTACTACTTTCAAGAAGAAGGCTTCACAATCAATATCTGATTATGTGACAAAGATGAAGAACATTGCAGATTCTTTAGGTGCAGTGGATGAGGAAATTGAAGAAGACAAATTGGTAAGACAAATTCTCACAGGGCTAAGAGGAGATGAGAAGTGGAAGCCTTTTATTTTGTCTACAGAACTTTCATTAGATCATTTCACTCCTGATTTGAATCAATTGTTAGGACATATGCTAACTTTTGAGAATGATATCAAAGGAGATGTTGACAAGAGTGCAGGTCATGCAATGTACTCTAAAGACAAGAAGAAAGCTAACAAAGGAAAGCAACAATTAGGTGAAGATGAAGGTACTTCAAGCCAAGCAAACTTCCTAAGAGGAAGAGGAAATGGTAGAAGTAGAGGAAGAGGCAGAAATAACAAAGATAATGTCAGAGCTTGTTGGATATGTGGTAAGACTAATCATCTATCTCATGATTGTTGGCATAATAATCAAAGCAATGGTAATTTTAGTCAGAACTTTAATCAAAGAGCAAGAGGTGGTAGATTTCAGAGAGGAAACTTCAGAGGTAGAGGTGGTAGGAATTCTTTTGGGAGAGGTGGAGGAAGAAACTTCCAAAGTCAATCCTATAATAACACCTACTACAATTATGCATCAGATCAGAAAGAAGATTCGACTCTTATTATGAATGCAACCTGTGAAGCCTCACATGAAGACATGAGAGTATTTTACATTGACTCAGGATGTAGCAACCATCTGAGTGGAAACATTGCCTTGATGACTGATCTAGATTATAATGCAATTAATCATACAGTCCAAACAGGTGATAATACAAAGCACAAGGTAAAGTCAGTTGGTTCAGTCAAAGCCAAAGATGGAAGCACTCTCTTGAGTAAGGTTTTGTATGTTCCTACAATTCCAAAGAATTTGATCAGTGTAGGTCAAATTGTGGAAAAAGGATATGAGGTAAGGTTCACTAATGATGGAGTTTATGTTGAAGACCCTAGTCAAGGGTATAAACAGATTGTTACAGGAAAGAAGGAAGGAAGACTCTTCACATTAAAGGTACAAGGAAATATTGGACATGCTATGTTTACATATGGAGAGTAGAAGGTATCAGAATTGGATCTTTGGCACAAAAGACTTGGACATTTTAATGAGAGAGGTATCAAAGAAATGATAAACAATGGTTCAGTACTTGGATTGCCTAACATTGCAGGTCAACACATGACATACAGATGTGAAGCATGTCAGTTAGGTAAGGCTCATAAGCAATCATACAATAAGCATGGTTTTATGTATTCAGAAAGACTTGAATTGGTACATACAGATGTGTGGGGTCCTTCAAAGGACTTTAGTATAAATGGTTCAAGATATTATGTTATATATGTTGATGATGCTATCATGTGGATCACAATCTATGTGATCAAAGACAAATCAGAAGTGTTTAATACATTTAAACACTATCATGCATATGCAGAAAGAATTACAGGTCAAAAATTGAAGAGGTTAAGGTCAGATGGAGGGGGAGAGTATTTCTCTAATGAGTTCAGTGATTACTTGTGGAATGCAGGTATAAAGAGAGAAGTTACTTGCAGGTACTCTCCTCAACAAAATGGGGTAGCAGAAAGAAGAAACAGGACAATTGTTGAATTTGCAAGATCCATGATGAAAGAGAAGAATTGCCCAAATTATTTGTGGGTTGAGGCTGTAAACACAGCCACATATTTGGTTAATAGATTGCCTTGTAAAGCTTTGCAGGGTATGACACCATATGAAGCTTGGTGGGGTAAGAGACCTACCTTGGATCATTGTAAAATATTTGGATGCCTAGCATATGCATACGTGCCATCTCAATTGAGGCATAAATTGGAGCCTAAAGCAGAGAAGTATGTATTCATTGGTTATGATGACAAGCAAATGGGTTATAGGTTGTGGAGTCCATCTACAAAACAATTCCTTGTGTCCAAGGATGTTACATTTGATGAGCAAAGTACTTGGTATGCAGGTACATCTAATGTGTATGCAGAAGTTGAAGAAATTATGAATCAGAAGAAAGGTAAAACAAAGGTTCAGATATTTGATGAAGAAGAGAAAAATGAAATACAGGTTGAAGGTGACGAAGTGCCAAGGTTTGATCCAGAGTGGGATGAACCAGAAACCTCAAGGAGTGGAGAACTCAGGAGGTCTACAAGGCACAAATGGCAACCTACAAGGTATAGCTATGATACTTCATTCTTGACTACTAAGGATTATGCTTACATGATAAAAGCAGATGAAGATCCATCTACATATGATGAAGCCAAAGGGAAGAAGAATTGGGAAGAAGCTATGCAAGAGGAGTATGATGCATTGATGGAAAATCAGACATGGGATCTGGTTCCTAAACCTAATAGCCAAAAAATCATTGGTTGTAAGTGGGTTTACAAAACAAAAAGGTTTGCAGATGGAAGTGTGTCTAGGTACAAAGCCAGACTTGTTGTGAAGGGATATGCACAGACATATGGAGTCGACTATGATGAGACTTATAGTCCTGTGGCAAAAATGACAACCATCAGAACACTCATAGCAATTGCTGCTTGCAAAGGTTGGAAATTATCTCAATTAGATGTTAAAAATGCTTTTTTGAATGGTTACATTTCAGATGAAGTCTACATGGAACAACCAGATGGTTTCAAAGATCAAGTGTATCCAAATTATGTATGTAAGCTCAAGAGAGCTTTGTATGGATTGAAGTAGGCCCCAAGGGCATGGAATTATAGGCTTGTAAAGTTCTTGGAGGAACTTGGATTTCAAGCATCAAAGGCAGATAGTAGCTTGCTAGTCAAAGCAAGTGAAGATGGATTTATTTATGTTTGTATTTATGTTGATGACATAATACTTACAGGAACAGATGATAAAGGCATACAAATGATTAAGAAACAGATGGAGAAAGAGTTCAAAATCAGTGACTTGGGAAATTTGTCATTCTTCTTGGGAATGGAGATTTCATATACTCAACATGGAGTATATGTAACTCAAGAAAGGTATCTGAAAAATTTGCTAACCAAATTTAAAATGGAAGATTGCAGGATAGCACCAACTCCAATGGAAGTGAATCATAGATTGACTAAATATGGAGGAGAAGAATTCAAAGATAAGAAGCTCTATCAGAGTTTGGTGGGTAGCTTGATTTATGCTACATTAACAAGACCTGATTTGTCATATGCAGTTGGAGTTCTATCTCAATTCATGCATTGTCCTAGAAAGGAGCATTGGATTGCAGGACAAAGAGTACTTAGGTACATCAAGGGTACACTCAAAGAAGGGTTGTACTATGGGTTTACTTCAGATACAAGAGTCAAAATATATAGTGATGCAGATTGGGCAGGTAATATGGATGATAGAAGATCAACACATGGATATTTGTGTTATGTGGGAGACAAGCTAATCTCATGGTGTTCTAAGAAGCAACATACAGTTGCTTTATCATCTACAGACGCAGAATACAAAGGCATGGTGGAAGCTGCAAAGGAAGTAATATGGCTAAAGACACTTATGAAGAGTTTTATGTTGTTCAGAGTACTCCTATCATTTGTGGAGACAATATGAGTTCTTTATACTTGGCAGCAAATCCTGCGTTTCATGCTAGAACTAAACATATTCAAATTCAGTATCATTTTTTGAGAGAGAAGGTTATTGATAAAGAAATTGAAGTCATGCATACTCCTACAAAATATAAAATTGAAAATATGATGACAAAAAGTTTGGATGGACCAAAGTTGCAGAGGTTTAAAGATATGGCAGGAATAAAGAAGATGCAAGTAATCACAATTGATGATTGAGGGGGAGCTGTTGGAGCAGAACAATGAACAATTAGTGATTACATAAAGGTTAGAAGTAAAGAGATGAAGAAAAGATTGAAGATCAACTTCATGGAATGAAGAGAAGATTCAGATAACAAAGTTCTTTAAATCATATGTACATTAGTTCTGTATATACTTCAATGTACTTGAAGTAATGACGAATTAGGACTTGTATATATATATAAGTACATGCTTATAGTCGTCTTATAAGCATAAGAGAGCATGAGATGAAATATAGATGAGTAGATGATGAACATTGTATGTATCATCCATCAGATGTATGAAGAGTTAAGATAAGAGAAAGTTTTTCAGAGAATTGCGCGTCGATCTTTTCTCTAATTCTCCTTCTGTGCTTAATCTTATGAGAATCCTTTTGCACATATCTAAGTCCATAGTTAATCCATCTATGGCTAAAGTTTGAGAGTCCAATTGCAAACATGTTGAGAGAATTTTGAATAGGAACATTCATATGTGAAAAGTTCTGAGTGTCTTCTGAAACAGGTGTAGATTTCGTGGTTAAAGAAATGGTCAGTACTCAGCATGCAGTGTAAAGTTTTACACAAATGAGGATTCAAAATTTAAGTTGAGAAGTAAGCCATCTATGGCGAAAAGCATTTGATTAAACGGGCTATAGTTTGGGAGAACCATAGCTTAGAAGTTACAGGTGTCAAAGTCGTCATTACAGAGAGGCAGTTTCAGACATAGGTAAAGTGTTTGGGTTGTTTCTCACATTCTACTCAAGCATTTGAAGTGATTTAACTTGGAGAAGGTGCGCAACCTCTAGATGACACATTCTACAAAGTTTTATGAAAAACTTTACACAAATGATTAGTCAATGAGTGATTAATCTACAGCAAACTTTTTCTGAGAAGTAATTTTTCACAGTTGATCAATTTCTCGAGAGTTTGATAATTGTTTTTCAAAATTAAGTGGAGTCTGAAGTTATTCTTGATATAGAGGTTGTCTAACATCAAGGATAGCTTGTTCTTGTGGAGATTAACATTCTCCATCAAATATAACCCTTCATTCATTGATCCTGTGAGGTACCTAAGCATCCTTTTGGTTGCAACAAGATGAGGTACTCTTGGTGCCTACAAAAATTGAGATAACACTCCAACTACATGTGCAATATCTAGTCTTGCCATAGTAGCATACAAAAGAGGACGAGTTATTGACCTATACATGGTCACATCATTCACTTCTTCACCTTTGTGAGCACTTAGTTTATCATTTACTTCTAATGGATTTGAAATGGGCTTTCAATCACACAAGTCAAACTTCTTCAAAAGATCTAGAATGTATTTCCTTTGCATCAAGTATATACCTTCCTCTTTATATAGTACTTCAATCCCAAGGAAGTAAAATCCCTGAATTAGATATTTTAAACTCACATCCAAGCTTCCTCTTTATTTCCTTTACGTTGGCTTCATCATCCTTGTTAATGATCAAATTATCAACATGTTGGAGTTTGAGGTCTGTGGAAGCATGCAAACATCATAAGGAAGAAGAAGGAGAAGAAGCTTGGAGCACAACACACAAGACTGAATGTATTACCACTAGAATGTACAAAGATAAGTAACGCATTAGGGATATAGACATATATACAAGATGGGGAAAAAAGTGCCTCGACAATGCTAGTGTGTTCACACACATCACTAAAAAAATATATCAACAAATCCCCCTTGGGTGTGATGCGATGAACAAGAAGCTGGCACTCATGTATAAGGAAGTGCCAAGCTATGTGGTATCAATCCACAAAAGGAAGTAAGCCCAAAGCTTTGCGGAAAGCTTCAAACTTCTCCTTAGGCAGAGCCTTCATGAAAAGGTGTGCAATGTTCTCCTGCGTAGACACATATGCCAAGTTGATCTCTCCAGCAGAGAACCTCTCCCTGACATAATGATAATGCACCTCAATGTGCTTAGTGTGAGCATGGAACACAGTGTTCCTCGCAACTGCCAGTGCGCGACTAACTGTCAATGAAGATGGTGGTGGCAGAAGACTGACCAACACCCAAATCAGCCATAAGACATTTGAGCCACACACACTCAATAGTCGCTTATAGGGAGTGTTTGCGTCTATTTGTTACATTTATGTGCTTGGTGAAACTTGAAGCGTGATAAAAAAGTGTGTATCATAGGTTATGCAAGCGAGCAAGAATGGATGTTATGTTCCTAAAACAAAGAGCTAAAGGTCTCATGAGATGTGATGTTTGTTGGATTTTTTATGATACAGTGTTGGTGAAGAAATGTATGTAGAATAAGGTAATGAAGGAGAGGATGTTGAAGAAGGGGGACCACAAATGAACATGGAAGTAAGTGGTCCTCCCTGCCATGACTTGTGCCAATGCTTCTCAGCATTTTGCAACTTTGCAACAAGAATTCGTTTCACAAACTACTAATGATCTTGTCTTGTTGCCTCCATTTTCATTGTTGAACATTGGAGTGAAGTCTTTCAAGGATCACATTATGCACATCGTTCATTCTACACACCACCCGCATGAGTTTTTGGAGATGGAAATGTTGGATTTTATGCAAGAATTTCTCATGTACATTGAATTAGAGGGTAAGCATTAGTGTATTTGCTAGTTGATTTTCTTAGATTCTATGCACAATTTCTTAGTCCATACTTGTCTATTGCTCGAGGGTTACTGATCTAAATGTTATCTCTTGTTCATTCGTGTTTTTTCCAATATAACCAAGTGAATGTACAAATAATATAAGTCATCGGTTAGGGTTATAGGCATGTATACAAGCTAGGGAAAAAAACATCCTAAAGAGGAGAAAACATACCCTGGTAGTCCTAAGTGTGTTCACATACATCATTACCAAAATATATCAACAAATCTCCTCCAAGAGTGATGTGGTGAACAAGGAGCTCACACTCATGTATAAGGAAGTGCCAAGTGGAAAGAGATCAATCCACAAAAGGAAGTATACCCAAAGCTTTGCAAAAATCTTCAAACTTCTCTCAAGGTAGATCCTTTGTGAAAAGATCTACAATGTTATCTTGTGTGGGCACATATGCCAAATTGATCTCCCCATCAGAGAACCTCTCCCCTACATAATGATAATGCACCTCAATGTGCTTTGTGCAAGCATGAAACACAGGGTTCCTTGCAACAGCCCATGTGCTCTAATTGTTAGGGAGGATGGTGGTGGAAGAAGACTGACCAACACCCAAATCAACCAAAAGGCATATGAGCAAAGAGGACACCATTTCAGATTTTTGTAGGTGAAGAAAACTAGCAAAATTCAGATGAAGAAAGCATGCATGGCAAAGCTTTGCATTTGAGATAGCTAAGAATCTTGAACCGCACATGCTGAATCATATATAAACTATGCACATTCTATGAGCTTATACAACCCACAACATAAAATGCCAGAATTTGCATACTCTATTTTAGGTGTAGAGGCCTTTGCAACAACCATTCCATCCTCTTTCTTCTTTGCCTCTTTTGCAACTAGTTTTGGGCAGTTCTTTATGATATGATCATTTCCTTTATAATATTTGAAGTATTATTTCTGCTTCTTTGTTTCTTCTCTTCTTTGTCTTCCCTTTTTCACTATGCAAAATTAGTAGATTTTTGCTTATTAGTAGATTAGCTCCATTTACCTTTGCCTTTCTGAGAAGCTGAGAAACCTTGATCTACAACATGCATAATGGACCTATTCTGCCTAGTTTGATCTTCTTGCTATAAAATAGAGAATAACTCCTCAAATGTTAAGGCATTTGGATTTCCTTTCTTCATCAACTGAAGATTAGAAGTAAAACTCTGATATGAATCAGGAAGACCATTAAGAACAATTTGCATGAGTGAACAAATTGGTAAGATTTCATCATCACAAATCAACCACTCCTTCAAATCTTTGATCTTTGTCAAAAATACTATCCATAGAATCTCCTTCATTCATATGCTCACTCATTTATTGCCTAGTACAAAGTGGTAAGTGTATCCCAAGCATCCTTTTCTTATTTTGCAAGAAACAATGAGTCAAAATTACAAACATGAATGAAGACATGTTCTCATTTTAAAATTAGAAAAAAACCATGGAATGTTGCAAAGTAAACTCACTTTCATATCCCACTATGAAAATCCTAGTTTCTTCTTCAAAACATGCCTTTAAAAATGTTGTCTTGTATTAGATTCTCTAAGCAATAAGCCAATTTGGTTTTTTAGAACAGAAATTGCTATCTAATGAGAAACTAACTCCCATGAGACTTCATTCCACATGAAGCACCCAAGCCTCCACATCATGAACTCTTGTACCTTCATATAAACCTTATGGCTGCATTGAAATTTTTGAAATTACATGGTCAACTATTGAAAAATCAATGCCAAAATCTTCTTAAGTCAGTTGTACCTATTTTTTAAGCTCCATTACCATCTCCTGAAGGCCCAGTTCTCTTTAAATAGCCCTTGAAATGTGGAAACCATCAATGCATCATCCCTGGTGCCTTGCAAAGCTCTCCAAGGGAGATTAAACTGTGGTCACATCTACCTCGAGGCAAGAAAAACGGTGGCACATCAGCCACAAGGTACAAATTTCCAAGATAAACATGTCCCTTACATGGTGCTAGTGGGGATTGAACCCTCGCCCCCGCCTCAAGAGGCAAGAGGCCCAACCACCCACACAACATGTCTTCAATAGCTTCTTCAATAACGAGTTCTAACCCCTTTCCTTTTCCCTTTACATCCACTTGAGGGTCTATCTTTTGTTGATATATTTAGGTAGTGATGTGTGTGAACACACTAGGACCACCGGGGCACTTTTTCCCCTCTTTAGGAGGTTTTTTTCCCCCGGCTTGTATATACGCCTATTGCCCTAATGGGCTACTTATCTTTGTACATTCTCTAGTAATACATTCAGTATTGTGTGTTGTGCTCCAAGCTTCTTCTTCTTCCTTGTGTTGTTTGCGTGCTTCCGTAGACGTCTAACTCCAACAATTGGTATCAGAGCAGGTCGTCGCTTCATCTAGGGCGCCGTTGACACTCTTGTGTTTGTAGTCTCAGAATCGTACGAATTTTGGTGATCATACTCAGGGTGTTTCCGAGATCAAAACAGCTTCGCTCTGTGGTGGCACAGGTTTAGCAGAACTCGTCTGGGCAGTTCCGTTCAACTTTTTCAGATACAGTCAATTTTCTGCATCAAGGTATTTTAGTGAGCGGTCATGGCTGAAAGCAGTGATGTATTCTGTATGTTGGTTGTTGAGGATAAGTTGGATGGTACCAACCACCCATTATGGGCTTATATGATGCGACATGTATTGGTTGCAAAAGGATTATGGAACATTGTGCAGGGTGTTGAAAGACGTCCTATTACACCTGTAACAACAGGTACTACGAATACAGGTGCTGGAGCTGATGAAGATGGTGTCGAAGATGATATTGTGCAGATTCATGTTCGTGCTGCTGTTCTTGCACCTACTGTAGAGCAGATTCGTTGGGATGGCAGAGATGCCCAGGCACATGCATTGATAGCTTTGTCTGTCAAACGTGCCATTATTCCTCATATTCGCTCTTGCAGAAAAACTAGGGATGCTTGGGATACACTTACCACATTGTACCAAGCTAGGAATGAGGCTCGTGTTGCTTACCTCCGAAAACAGTTGGAGAGTGAGCACATGAATAAAGGTGATTCTATGGACAGTTTCCTAATGAAGATCAAAGATTTGAAGGAACATTTGATTTCTGTTAATGAGGTTATACCAGATAGCTCACTTGTGTAGACCATTCTGAATGGTCTTCCTGATTCATATCAGAGTTTTGCTTCTACTCTTCGGTTGATGATGAAAGGCAATCCGAATGCCTTATCATTTGAGGAGTTAGTTTCTGTTCTGTTGCAGGAAGATCAGTCCAGGCAGAACAAGTCCATTATGCGTGTTGTAGATCAAGCTTTCCTGGCTAGTCAGAAGGGCAAAGGAAAATGGAGCTCTTGTACTAGTAAGCAGAAATGTGCAAATGCTGCACATTCGAAGAACCAGGATAAAGATGAGAAGAAATGAGAAAAGCAGAAATTGTTTTGCAAGTAATGTAAAGGGAATAATCATATCATAAAGAATTGTCCAAAACTGGCTGCAAAAGAGGCAAAGAAAAAGGAGGCTGGAATGGTTGTTGCAGAAGCATCTATACCAAAAACAGAGTCTGCTAATCTTGTGCAGGAAGAAGAATGGGTGTTTACTACTATTTGTAGTTTTGACCCATCTTCTCATGAGCAGTGCATGTCTGTAGTGGACTCAGATGTTTGGTACTTTGACGGTGGGGCGACCAAATATATTACCTCGCAACGCAGTTTCTTCTCTTCACTCGAGCCTGCCCCTACAGGGAATACTGTCACATGCGCCAACAACTCCTCTTATCCTGTTATGGGAGTTGGTAAGATCATTCTGACTACAACTGATGGTAGTTCTTTCACCTTGTCAGATGCTTTATTTGTGCCAGGGATCAAGAAGAATTTGTTATCAGGTTCTGCATTAGCCAAGATTGGCTTGGTTGTGAAATTTATTGATGACAGATGTACAGTTCATGATCTGTCAAATGGCGATGTTATTATTGCTTCTAGCATTTTATGTCGTGGGTTGTATAAGCTCATAAACTATGAAAGATGTGTGAATGATTCGGCATGTGCAGTTCATGATTCTCAGACTATGTCAGATGCAAAGCTTTGGCATGCACACTTTGGTCATCTGAATTTTGCTAGTTTGCTACGCCTCCAGAAATCTAATATGGTGTCTTCTTTGCCCAAGCTTGAGGCACCTGGGAAACATGTATGTGAAGGCTGTATTGTGGGCAAAATGCAGTAATCCTCCTTTCCAAAAGATGGTTCAGTTCGGGCTACGCAGAAATTGTAGCTTGTACATAGTGATGTATGTGGTCCTATGCAGACACCTTCTTTTGGAAACTATCTTTACTTCGTGACTTTCATTGATGATTTTTCCAGGCATGCATGGGTATATCCATTAAAGGCAAAGTCCGAAGTGTTTTTGTGCTTCAAACAGTTTTTGCTTTTGGCTGAAAATTTGTCAGCATGTAAAATGGGCACCCTCCATTCTGATCGAGAGGGGGAATATATGTCTTCTGATTTTAATGCATTTCTGGCTGAACGTGGGATAAAAAACCAGTGTACAATGCCATATACACCTCAACAGAATGGAGTTGCTGAATGGAAGAACAGGTCACTCATGGAGATGGCGAGGTGTATGGTCAAGAGTCAGGCTTTACCACATAGTTTCTGGCTTGAGGCTGTCATGTGTGCAGCATATGTACTTAACAGGTGTCCCACTAAAGTGATGCAGTCTATCACTCCATATGAGGCTTGGTGCTGGTCCTAATGAGAGAACTTCTTAGCCTTTGCAGGTTTCATATGATGATGTAGATCATTCCATTTCTTATGCAGATTTACATGATGCACTTGTTGATGAGAGAGCTGATATTGAGCAGGCAAAAACTATGCCAAAATGGTTGGTGCAGACTTTGCATGACAGCAAATTAGATGCACCTTTGTCATATTGTACTCGTTCAGACTCTCATAGTGCCTCCTTTGCATCAGATTGCTATGCTATGGCTATGTCTAGTCTCTGTGATGAGAGCCTATTTCTTTTGATGAATCACAAAATTCAGAAAATTGGATGGCTGCTATGCAATCTGAATATGATGTTATAATGAAGAATGGTATATGGTCTTTATGCGACTTGCCTCCTGGCAAGAAGGCTAAGTGGGTATACAAGTTGAAGCGTAAACCTGATGGTACAGTTGACAGGTATAAGGCTAGGCTTGTTGCAAAGGGTTATGCGCAAGAAAGAGGCATTGATTTTGATGAGACCTTTGCACCTACATGCCGTATGACTAATGTTCGGAGCATTTGTGCACTTGCAGCCCATCATGGTTGGAATGTACATCAATTGGACATTAAAACAGTGTTTCTGAATGGTGACTTGCATGAAGAAGTGTATGTTTTTTAGCCCCGTGGCTTTGTGTAGAAAGGGCATGAAAACCAGGTGTGCAGGTTAAAGAAGGCATTATATGGTTTAAAGCAAGCACCATGTGCTTGGTATGAGAAGTCCAACTGAAAGCACCTTATATGTTAAGCATGCTAATGATGTGCTTCTGATCATTGTTGTCTATGTTGACGTCATCCTACTCACTGGTCCTATTGAGAAGCATATTGCTGATTTTAAGGTTGATTTGCATGCCTCATTTGAGATGTCTGATCTGGGGCATTTGCATCACTATTTGGGCATTCAGTTTATGCAAGTTGATGGTGGAATGGCTTTGTGTCAAACGAAATATATTGACACATTATTGCAGCGTTTTGGCCTTGAATACTGTAAGACTATTGCCACTCCTATGGAGACAGGTTTACGATTGAGTCTTCATGATACTAGAGATGCATTTGATGTTGTTCTCTATCATCAGGCTGTTGGATGCTTGATTTACTTATGCATTACTCAGCCAGATATTCAGTTTGCTATCTCACAAATGAGCAGGTTTATGCATTGCCCAGGAGTCATGCATTGGAAGGCGGTTAAGCGCATCTTTTGCTACTTGAGTGGTACTCGGCTACTTGGGTTGTTTTATCCCAAGGGGGGATCACTACTGCCAGATTTGCATGCTTTTTCTGACTCAGATTGGGTTGGTTGCTATGACACTCGTGTGTCCACTAGTGGTTTTTGCTTCATGCTTGGTAGCTCATGTATATCTTGGTTGAGCAAGAAGCAGCCTACTGTGGCCACTTCCAGTTGTGAGGCTGAGTATAGGGCAGCTTTCACAGCGACTGTTGAGTGTGTGTGGCTCAGATGCCTTATGGCTGATTTGGGTGTTGGCCAGTCTTCTGCCACCACCATCTTCACTGACAGTCAGAGCGCATTGGTAGTTGCAAGGAACCCTGTGTTCCATGCTCGCACTAAGCACATTGAGGTGCATTATCACTATGTCAGTGAGAGGTTCTCTGCTTGGGAGATCAGCTTAGCATATGTGCCCACGCAGGAGAACATAGCAGACCTTTTCACGAAGGCTCTGCCTAGGGAGAAGTTTGAAGCTTTCGACAAAGCTTTGGGCTTACTTCCTTTTGTGGAGTGATTTCCACATAGCTTGGCACTTCCTTATACATGAGTGCCAGCTCCTTGTTCACCGCATCACTCCCAGGGGGGATTTGTTGATATATTTAGGTAGTGATGTGTGTGAACACACTAGGACCGCCGGGGTAGTTTTTTCCCTCTTTAGGAGGTTTTCTTTTCTCGGCTTGTATATACGCCTATTGCCCTAATGGGCTACTTATCTTTGTACATTCTCTAGTAATACATTCAGTATTGTGTGTTGTGCTCCAAGCTTCTTCTTCTTCCTTGTGTTGTTCGCGTGCTTCCGCAGACGTCTAACTCCAACAGCTTTTCCTTCTTTTGCTTTTGACCTTTCACCTCCTTGTTCTCCCACATGGGGAACATCTTATCTTTGGAGCTCCCAAGCTTGTCTTGTCTTAAAGGACAATTGGAACCATAGGTCAAACTTGCTTAGTGCATCTGACTTCACATTATCATCCATAACTGTCAAAACCTCTATCAGACATTGCTTCCTTAGGTTAGGATGGATCCTATCACCATTTACTCTAAGTGAATCAACATATTCATGATGGAAAAAATGTATGCACGTAATGGAAGAAATATTTTCCCTATAGTCATTGTGATTTTTGTGGTCCCAAGCTAGGAACTTTGCCTCCTCTGTAGTTAAACCAACATAGATTTTACACTCTCCATACTTGAAGAAGGATGTAGCGGGGTGCTCTTTAACCAGCTATCTTTGGGCCTCTACAAAGCATGATCCTCCAATAACATAATAGGTGTAATCCTCAAATAATCTTTCATTGAATTCCTCAATGGATCTACACTCATTTGGATCAACCATTACCAAAAAGGGCACAACAGTTGCATGTGGATTGAGTTTCATTTTCTTTTTGTGATTCTACACATGAAGGTTATGGGGCTCCCTTATCTCAAGAGGCCTCCTTCCTATGAGTGGGCCTATGGGTGGTTTGTGAATGATGGTATTTTGAAGGTAGAACAACTACCCGTTCCTCACAAGCTTTCTTTTCACAATATCCTTCGTAAACAAGGGCAATGATCTGATCCTCTGAGTTTGAGCTTTCTGAAAATAGGGCTAACTATATATGCATGAAACAGACCTAAAATCAAATTCTTTCACAAAAATTACAAGAATTTTATTATTTGAATATTGGAATCTTTGTTTTTTGGATAGATTTAGGTTACCTATGAGACATTCTACTTGCACCCTTCTCCATTGCGGAACTTTCTACTTTTTCTATGCTTTCTCTCTCTAATGTTTTTGCTCTTTGTGCTCTCTCTCAACTTGTGGCTCGGTGGAAAATCAGACTCAAATTCTCTCATCTATTTATAAGGACTTGACTGAGTTGAACCAAATGTACTTGGATCTGACCAAGATCAACCAGATTCAACCAGATGTAACTTGATGGTGCAGCTCGATTATAGAGGATCAAACTTATGGACTATAGATGATTAAATAATAACACAAAAGTAAAAAGTCACAATAAATTTTTTTTGCATTTCTATTTTGAAGAGGAAGGGTGTTACAATGCAAAGCTTCATGCATTAGCTGATGGCACGGGAAAAAAAGGTCTCAGTACCTTCATCACTTCCTTTAGTGACTTCAACCTGAAATCGCAAGAGTCTTTTGTATTTCAAAGGTTGATCTAGTTTTCCTGGGGTAGGTCGTTCTTTATAGAAAATGAGCTCGCACAGAATGGTCTTGTATGTAAGGATCCAAAACAATTTTGCATTATGGTACAAGTGATTTGAATTCAACATTTTAGAGTTGTATCCCAATTCATTATGAGGCAAGCCCGACTCTATCCCAATTCCTTCACCTTCAAACACATGCACATACTTGACTTGCTATAGTACATGAACTAAAACTCCCCTACTTTTTTCTTTGTAACTATAGCCAATTAAAATACACCTAGTCAATTCTACCCTTATTTTTTTTATTCCTTTTGAAACATGAAAATATGCATTTGAAGCAAATATACCTCACTTATAATAAGCTTCTTGCCACAATATGCCTAATATTTTTTTATGATCTATAGTAATTTTTTGGGTGCTCTATTTGGGATGTTGGATGATTTGATCTAGCTGTATTTACATGTTCGTCTCCATTATGTTCAAAATATTGACATCTCCATGTCATGGATTCAATCAAGTAGTCTATTGTTGATACCATTTTCAAGAAAATATTCCTCTCAAAATATTTAGATTAATGCACTCACCCTTACAGTGCGTACATTTTTTCTTTTACTATCAAATATTTTGACAAGACTCTTGAAACATGCAAGCATACTAAATTCTATTTTTAAACAAAAAAACTATCTATACTAAGAGAGTATATGAATTAAAATGATAGAAGAAATATATCCAAGCATAAATTTGATCCTCTATAGTCCACAAAATATGATTCATAACTTCATATAGACAAGTTGCATTGGATATTGTGAAGCATTGTTGTGGTTCGAAATGTTTTTATAAATTAGAAATGAAGAAACTAAGGAAGATAAGAGAGAAATTCTTGAATTTAGATAGTGAGAGGCAAGATATATACCTTGGTGCTCACATGCAAATGATTGAGGATAACATGTCACTAACACATTTTGCTTTTGAATATTACTCTAGTCAAGGGGTTCAATGTTGTAGGGCTGCATTTAAGATTGTGATGGGCCCGAGGAATTCAAGAATACATAAGATTCAACAAGAGATTATCAGTGGAGATCTCATTTATGATACATGTTGTAAAATTGTGACCAAAGGATCTACTATTCGTCATGTAATGAGTTGGATGATGAACTATTTTTGTTTGCATTTTGAAGTTATGCCTACAACTGGAAGGTTACACTTGTCAGATAAATTTACACGTCAAGAAGTATTTTGAGTCTATAGAGAAGAAATGGAAAGTAAAAATGAGAATTATGTGCTATATTGACATTTTACTCGATTAAAAAAAGAAGAGTTTAACAATGTGAGTATTCCTCATACAGTTACGATGGGTGAATGCTCAATCTATGTCAGCTTGAAAAACATGGCAAAGCGGGTTACAACACTACAGGAAAAAGGTAATTTTAAAAGTCTTCTCAAGAACCATCATGAAAGTCAAGATTTAGAAAGAAAGAAGGCAACTCATCATCCAAGTAAATCACTAAGAAATCTAGAGCATCATATATGTTTGTTGTTTGATGGTGTGGATAAAAAGAAAACATGTTCGCCCCATTTTTCTTGCATACCTAAGGATATTAGAGATGAATTCCTTGTGCAAATGCATTTGCTTGGTGCTTTGGTATACAAAGGAATTGTAAAGGCTAAGGTTTTCTTCACATATCCCAATGTGCATAATGATCCAAACCTTATAGTCATTGTGATTCATAAATTTTTGCCATCATGGGAGGGTCTTTTGCCACCAACTTATCCCCCCTTGGGATAAAACAATCCAAGTAGTCGTGTACCACTCAAGTAGAAAAAGATGCGCTTAACCACCTGCCAATGCTTGACACCTAGGCAATTCATAAATCTGCTAGGAGTAGTAATAGGTTTACAGTCTTCAAGGCCAAAATGCTATAATAATGTGTCAATATATTTCATTTGACACAAAGCTATTCTGCCATCAACTTGCATAAATTGAATGCCCAAATAATGATGCAAATGCCCCAAATCATACATCTCAAATGAGGCATGCAGATCAGCTTTAAAATCAACAATACGCTTCTCATGAGGACCACTATGCAGCATGTCATCAACATACACAACAATGATGAGAAGCACATCATTAGCACACTTAACATATAAGGTGCTCTCAGCTGGACTGTTTTCAAAACCATGTGCAATCAAATAGGCATGTTTATTTTCATACCAAGCACGTGATGCTTGCTTCAAACCATATAATGCCTTTTTCAATCTGCACACTTGGTTTTCATTCCCTTTGTGCACAAAGCCACGGGACTGAAAAACATACACTTCTTCATGCAAGTCACCATTCAAAAATGTATTTTTAATGTCCAACTGATGTACATTCCAACCATGATGAGTTGCAAGTGCACAGATGCTACAAACAGTAGTCGTTTGGAATGTAGGTGCAAGGGTCTCATCAAAATCAATGCCCTTTTCTTGCGCATAACGCTTTGCAACAAGCGTAGCCTTATACTTATCAACTATTCCATCAAGCTTACACTTCAGCTTGTATACCCACTTGGTGCCAATGGCCTTCTTCCCAAGAGGCAAGTCACATAAAGTCCATAACCATTTTTCATGATAGCATCATATTCTGATTGCGTAGCAGCCATCCAATTTTCATAATTTTATGCTTCATCAAACAAAAGAGGCTCAATCTCATCACACAAACTAGAGGTATCCATAGCATAGCAATCTGATGCAAAAGAGGGACTATGAGAGGCTGAACGAGTACGATATGACAAAGGTGCATCTACTTTTCTGTCATGCAAAGTCTGCATCAACCATTTTGACATAGTTTTTGCCTCCTCAATATTACCTCTCTCATCAATAAGTGCATCATGTAAATCTGCATAAAAAATAGAATGATCTACATCATCACATGAAACTTGTAAAGGTTGCGAAATTATCTCATTAGGACCAACACTTGACTGTCCACTTGTAAAAAGAGGCAGCAAAGTATTGTACATGTCTTTGGAGCTAACTGATGTCTCCTTAGTACATGAAAGTAGTGGCTAAATAGCATCTTCCACAAAAACAAAATCACGACTAACCAAA
>CM035441.1:73046608-73051608 GCA_020310875.1 Ceratopteris richardii | reverse complement strand
AACTCAACCAAATCCCAAGTATCATTTGCATGCAAGGCCTTTATCTCTTCCTGCATGGCTAACTCCCACTTCTTCTCGTGCTCACATAGCTTTGCCTCTTTATAAGTAAGAGGCTCACCCTCATCTGATAACATAATATAATGTATAGAGGGATCATATCTATTCACTCGCCTCCTAGGACGTATAGATCTTCTTACCCAATGATCAACATTACCAGGCAATGGATCTACATCAGGAGGTACATTAACTTCTTCATTGTTAACAGGCTGCTGTACATCATTTCCAGCCCTGTTTTCAGCATGAATAGGTGGCTGCATATGCCCTTCAGGAGCATCATTTTGCTGTCCAGCATCATCTGGCTCAATAACCACGGGCTCATTGTCATTTCCAGCCATATGTGGTGCATCCCGAGGGTCCATATCAGATTTAACTGGTGGCTGTACATGCTGAAATTTGACTCTTTTATGGTCATCTTTAGAGACACAATTGTTTTTGAGCAGCCTTGCCTCATTAAATACAACATCTCGGCTGCGTATTACCTTCTTGAGTTGAGGTAGCCAAATCATGTAGCCCATTTCACCTTCATCTCCATAACCCATGAAGATTCCTTTCATGGACTTTGCATCTAACTTGCTTCTCAACTCAGGCCTTATATGCACAAAAGCATCGCAACCAAAGATGCGTAGGTGGTCATATGAAGCTGGTTTGCCAGACCAAACCTCTTCTGGAATGCCACCTTTTAAGGACATATGAGGGGATCGATTGCAAACATGAACTGCAGTTTTCAAAGCCTCTCCCCAAAATCCATGAGGGAGATTAGCTGTGGACAGCATGCATCTCACCCTCTCACATAAAGTCCTATTATACCTTTCAGCCACACCATTGGAAGAGGGGCTGTATGGGACTGTTAGCTCCCTCTTAATACCAAGATTTTCACAAAATCTATTGAATTCAGCACTTGTAAACTCACCCCCATTATCTGTACGTAAGCATTTCAGCTTTCTACCTGTTTGAGTGGTCACAAATGCATGAAATTTCTTAAATGCAGCAAAGGCTTCATCTTTAGATTTTAACAAATATACCCAAAGCTTCCTAGAGTAATCATCTACAAAAGAAACAAAGTAAAGAGCACCCCCCATAGATTTTGTGGGCATGCTACAAACATCAGAATGAACAAGATCAAGCACATTAGACTTACGAGAGACACCAGAGTAGTAAGAATTCTTTACTTGCTTACCATATTGGCATTCATTACAAAAATCAAGTTTTGAGCCTTTAGCATCAAACTTGTCCAAATTACATAGTTTATCAAGGCCTTTTTGACTCATGTGACCAAGCCTTTTATGCCATAATTCCATATGTGAATGGATTTCAGCCAAAGCAATAAACTTGCCCAGCAAGGCTTTACCATGCAAGCAATAAAGAGTCCCTTTCTTTGTACCTTTAACAATCAACCTAGAGCCTTTGATAAGCTTCCATGACCCCTTCTCAAAGAGGGTACTATATCCATGCATATCCATTTGCCCAACAGACAATAAGCTTTTCTTGATGCTTGGTACATACCTTACATCATGCAAAACCAGCTCATTGGTACCATCCACTGTGAGATGCACTGTGCCAATACCTTCAATTGAACAAGCATGGTTATTTCCAAGATATACATGTCCATGGCTGCCTGCATGAAAGGTAGTGAAACACTCCTTAATAGGAGTTACATGAAACGATGCACCTGAATCTACAATCCATGTTTGTGACAAAGCATCATTCACAGTAAGCAAGGCATCAATCAAATCCCTCTTTGTGATCTGCATATCTTGTGCATGAATATTAATAGAAGGATCAATAACTTCAGCATGCTCTGCTTCCATAGTAGCACAAAGTATATCTTCTGCATCTAATAGCTCCTCAATGATGACACTAGAGGCCACATTGGCCTTCTCTTTGTCTTTGTCCTTTGAGGTATCATGTGCTTCATTCTTGGTGTCCTTTTTCTTCCTGTCACCTGTGTTCTTCTTTCTTTCTAGTTCAGCTTTATAGAATCTGCAATCAGGCTTCTTGTGACCTTTCCTACCACATTGATAACAAGTCACTTCAGCCTTGCCTTTGCTTTTGCTCTTGTTCCTCTGTACATTTCCACTTTTCTTTTCTGTTCTTCCTCTAGCCACATTGTCTGAACCACTGCCCTCTCCACTAGCTTTCCTCCTGATTTCCTCATTCAAAATAGAACCCCTTACACCATCAAAGGTAAGACTGGGGCTATTCGAAAGTGAAACAACCAATGTTTCCCACGAATCAGGTAAGGTCATCAACAAGAAGATGGCCTTAAGCTTATCATCAAATGGAGGTAATCCAGAGTCCTGCAATTGTGAAAGAGTACCTGTAAACAAAGATAAGTGCTCAGCCGCACTTTTTGACTCATCAAGCTGCATACACACTAGCTTACGCATAAGATGCACTTGATTTACAGGCGTGGTATTTTCATAAGTGGCTTTCAGCTTCTCCCATACCTCAAAAGCAGTTGTAAGGCCTTTCAAATCCACTAAGATTTCATCTGATACAGCCATCTTGATGTAAGTGATGGCCTTCTTGTTTAGGTTCATCCATGCTGCATCTGTCATATCTTCAGGCTTGACTTCCTCAAGAGCCCCTTCACAATCTTTAAGAAAGAGGATGCCCAACATTCTCTCTTTCCACAAATCGAAACCATTACCTTCAAATCTCTTGATCTCAAACAAGCTTTTGACATCAGAGGAGGTAGAGGCCATGTTTGCACACTAAGAGCTTCAAAATTTCACCAAGAAAGGTAAAATTCACCTGCTCTCCTGTGCGCAATTACCTTAGGAGACTATAGCTGAGAAATTAAGCCCAAAAACTGTTCAATTCTTGCAAAAAACAATTTCTGAAATTTTCTGCATAAAATTTCAGAAAATTCCAGCAAGCTGCAATTGCATCAAAAACAACAAATTTGTTGTTTTTCAACCACAAAAGGCATACATAGATGTAAAACCAAGGCAATGGGTGCTTGTTTTCACAAAAGCCCCAATTTTTGCAGCAATATGACCTGTAAAATCAGAGAAATGACCTACTGTAATAAGTTTCCAGTAAGTATGCACTTCCTCAATCTTTGTGCATGTCCTCCCACTTGAAAAATGAGAGAATTTCTGCCACAAAAGACCTGTAGATGAAAAAATCAGCAACGTGGATGCTGAAAAAGACCTGTGGGGATACAAAAAGAAGAATAGAAGAGATTCTTCGCGATGAAACTCTCTAAAAAGCACAAAATTTGCTTCAGCTTTGCTCCGGGCTGAAGTAATCCTCCAAAAACAACACTTTTATCGCGAAAAAAGAAGGTTTTTCGCGATGAAATTCTCCCAAATGCAAGAAAACACCTTCAGCTTAACATAGACTGAAGTGGAAAAGCACTTCGAGCAACTTTGTCGCGATGGAACAGCTCAAGGCTTTGATACCAGTTGAAAGAGGCCGCGGAGAGCTACGTCGTGGTGTGCTCGGTTGCTCCAAACACCAAGGGAGTGGGCTGCTGCGTGAGGAGAGAGAAAGTAGAGAGAGAAACCTGCGCAGAAATTTGGAGAAGAAGATGGAGAAGCTGAAGTTGAAGAAGTCCCAATCAAGTTATGAGAGATTTGGGACCAAGTCTTATTGATAAGTGACTTTTAGGTCATTTGGGCATGTTCACACATGGCCAATGACCAAAAGTCATAAAAATAATGTAAATGCCTATAACTCCCCAATTTGGGGTCCAAAACATACAACAAAAATATGTCTGGAAAGCTCTCGAAGAGAGCTTTCACATGGAAGGGTCAAAATATACAAAAGGAGAGTCCTTGGGACCTTTATCCCCAACATGAAATTCTCTTGCTTTTCGATTTCTGATGCCTGCTAGGGTTGTCAATGTCTTTCACGTATGATATAATATATGTCATGTGCATTGTGCTGTGTCACAATGCACTATGTACACAGTACAGTTACTGTACTGTGTACATAGTGCACATTGTGACACAGCACAATGCACATGATATCTAACATATCATAAATAGAAGACATTATGATACATCATGATTCAGAGAAGGAAGTAAGGAGTGCAGTCTGCAGACATATTATATGTCATATAAACAAATAACTTATGTATTATGTATCAACACAAATAATATAATTTTGTAATGTTTACAGTTGGAGTGTACTGTACTGTAGTGTATATTTGCACTGTACTGTACTGTTTATTTGTACTGTACTGTAGTGATCAATGTTAAATGTTAATAAAGATGTGTACTGTAATGCATTTTAGTATGTATCTGTACTGTAGTGTGTTGGACTGTGTACTGTACACAGTCCAACACACTACAGTACAGATACATACTAAAATGCATTACAGTACACATCTTTATTAACATTTAACATTGATCACTACAGTACAGTACAAATAAACAGTACAGTACAGTGCAAATATACACTACAGTACAGTACACTCCAACTGTACACAGTCCAACACACTACAGTACAGATACATACTAAAATGCATTACAGTACACATCTTTATTAACATTTAACATTGATCACTACAGTACAGTACAAATAAACAGTACAGTACAGTGCAAATATACACTACAGTACAGTACACTCCAACTGTAAACATTACAAAATTATATTATTTGTATTGTAATTTTTAAGCATGTAACAATACAGAAATATAATACACTACAGTACTGTACAATACAGTACACATTTTTATTTATATAATTGACACATAACAATAATCAATAATCAATAATTTTTTTTTGCAGATTGCAGATTCCATATCATTTGAAATATGGGCAGGTCCAAATGTATCGAGTGGGAGTATGTCATTCAAATTAAGCCACTTGGAAAGGGACAATATACATGTAAATGCAAGTTCTGTTCTCATCAATGGGATGGGGGACCATTGCCTATTCGAGCACATCTTTTGGGACTCATTGGACATGGTGTTGTTGCTTGCAAAGAAG